>APFE030197866.1:439-16856 GCA_000404065.3 Pinus taeda | reverse complement strand
CTGTTCATGAGAGAAGCTTATGTAAATTTTCATTCTTTTATTAATAAATTTCCTGAAGTGGCCGCGTTGGCTCAGGTCGTGGACTGTTTCCCTCTTTGAGGGTTTTAACCACATCAAAACACTGGTGTATTGATCTGTGATCTGTTTGTGAGTGGTGTCCTTTGGTGTTCTGGGTGAGGAACTTACCCTGTAAATTCCTACACTAATAACATAATGCCACAACTTTAAACATCTCCTTGAGAGGACACCGCCTCTCCTAATCCATACTCTACAATGAAGGCAACAAATTTTGTAAAAGAAAATAATACAATATTTTTAATGAGAAAAAGAGAAGAGAAAGTAATATCTTAAAATGTCATACATGGGGCAATGTAGCCCATGGATCCTCTCAAAGCAAGTGAAGAAGATAATGAACTAGTGGAGCTTTCACCAATTAATTTTGCAATACCAAAATATGTTACATGGGCTACCATATCTTCATCCAAAGCACATTTCTAGGTTTTATATCACAATGCAATACTTGTACAAAAGAATCATGATGAAGATATTTTATGGCATGGGCTACATCTATGGCAATGTCTAGTCATGCTCTCAATCCCAATTCACACACAACCTCTACATTGTTGTTGTGTACATTAGGATACAATTGCTTCTCTAAGCTTCCATTAGGCATAAACTTAAAAAATAAGCCTTTGAAGTGGAGGTTTGAACATGAAGTTATGATTTTCACTAGATTTCAATGTTGAATTTTTCGCAAGACATTGTATTCTCCTTTAAAAAATTTCTCACCTTCATCACTTTGCAAACTAAGAAACTTCCCAGCGACAAGAGTGCCATTTGTCAAAGCTCCTTTATAAACTAACCAAAAGCTACTTGTTCCCAACAAATTGGCCTAAGCAAATCCATTCGTAGCTCCATGAAGCTCTTGATATGAGATCCTTCAATGCCCAAACGTTTGGAAAATATCCCTTGAGACATAAATATTTTGTATATGCATATTCCTTCGTCATAGGAATATCAAAAGAAAACAACATAGTATAAAAGCAGCAACTCCACTCACTGGAAATAGTACTCTTTTCACCATTGTAGGATGGCCTCTTGGTGTTGAACAAGAAGATAACTGGAATACTTGTGGTCCACAAAGGTTGGGATTTCCATTTAGGGAAATGGAAATTGATAGATTTGCAAAAGGTCTTCCTCTTGGAATCTCCCCAGTGAGTTTGTTAAAAGACAAATTCAAATACTGAAGCATTTTCAACTTGTTCAAAGTAGGTGGTATTATACCTGATAAGGAGTTGGAAGAGAGATCTAGGCTCATAAGGCTTTGTAATTTTTCAAGTGAATCTGGAATAGAGCCTTGGAAAGAATTTTGAGATAAGTTCAATGAAAATAGTTCAACACAACTTCCAAGTGTAGATGGGATGGCTCTAGTCAAGTGATTGGAAGTAACATCTATAGTTTGAACCATTGTAATTTTACCAATCTCTAAGGTCAAGAAGCCTTCTAATAAATTCCATGACAAATTCAAATAGAATTGTAGATTATGAAGTTTAGCAATTTCTCGACGTATGCTTCCAGCGAGTATATTGTGAGACAAATCAAGTAATTCCAAATTTGTGCAACTCCCTAAGTTGGAAGGAATGCTTCCTGATAACCGGTTGTTATGAAGGAGGATATCTCTTAGTTGTTTAAAGGATGCAAGGGAATTAGGAATATTTCCTGAGAGTAAGTTTCTACTGATGTCCAAGAGACCGAGTCATTGTAACTCTTCAAAATCATTAGGTATGTTTCCTTCTAATTTGTTGTTTCCTAAATCCAACCTTTCTAAATTTGTAAGGTTTCTTAAAGATATAATGCTACCATTTAAAATATTTCTAGATAAATTTAGGTAGGTGAGGCTGCCTACGTTTCCTATATGTGGAGGGATGCTTCCTTCTGTCATGTTGTGGAGGGATGCTAGAAAGTTTTCCTATGTGAAGAGGCAAGACACCGACTAGTTTATTGTTTCTGATGTTTAGTTGTTTTAGGTGTGAACAGTCGGTGAGGGCTATAAGAAATGACATGGTTGTAGAACTACCACTACCAAGTTGATTGACATTCAAGAATAATATTTCGAGGAGCGATAGTTTACCCAACTGTACTGGAATGCTCCCACTTAACTTGTTGTAGCCTAGCACGAGTTCCCTTAGTTTTGAACAATTTCCAATGGAATTTGGTATTGTTCCACTAAGTTGATTTCCCCATAAATATAGGTGACTCAAGTTAAAGAGATTTGAGAAAGAAGTGGGAATGCTACCAATGAAATTGTTGGTGGAAATATCTAAATCAGTCAAACTGGAGATATTTGACAAAGAAGCTGGAATGGTCCCTGATAATTCATTCTCATAAAGATAAAGATTTTGGAGACTAGTGAGTAGGCCCAATTCTTGTGGGCTACTAGTGAGATTGTTTGTGGAAATTTCCAAGTCAGTCAAAGTAGAGAGATTTGATAAAGAAGTAGGAATGATCCCTGATAATTCATTCTCATAAAGATAAAGAGTTTGGAAACTAGTGAGTAGACCCAATTCTTGTGGAATACTCCTAGTGAGTTTGTTTTCATAGATTTCCAAAATAGTCAAAATGGAAATATTTGATGAAGAATTGGGAATGTTCCCTGAAAAATCACAATAAAATTAGTGAGTAAGGTATTTGTTTCTACAATTTCTAAAATAATCAATACTGACATGTTTCCAAAGGAAGAGTATTTATATGTGTCAAGATGTTCGATCCCAAGGAAAGTTGTTGCAAATGTGTGAGGGAACCCAACTCCCGCGGAATACTTCCTATAAGGTTTTTGTAGGAGAGTGTCAAGTTAACCAAATTTGTGCAATTGCTGAGTTCATTTGGGATGTTCCCTTCCAATTGATGGTTGTCCAGTGAGAGGGTCTTTAAACGGAAGAGGGAAAAGAAAATTGGATATGCCTTTTCTCAATCCTCTAGAAGTAACTGAATTTTCCATCAAATCATCTCTTATGCTCTCCAAATAATTTACCACAACTTTCATTGTTGGTATTTCATTTTGTGAATGTTTCGAGCAAAGAAAACCATCATGCAACAAAGAAACTAGGCATTTGTAGACATTGTTTTCTTCAAATTCGTCACCATCCACTTCACTGTAAAGACTATTGTCAATTACGTCCTTTACCCTATTTGGAAATTCCATGTTCACCTAACTATACAAGTTTAGGTCTCTAATGAACATGTCACTTGTTGGTTGTTTTCTAGTAAGAACTTCCAATAGAAAAATGTCATATATGTAAACATCTCCTTGAGAGGACACTGCTTCCCCTAATCCATACTCTACAATGAAGAAACCCTTCATTAAATTTTGTTAAACCAAACCATACAACATTGTTAATGAGAAAAATACAAGAGAAAGTAATATCTCAAAAAAATATACCTAGGGCAATGTAGCCCACTGATCCTCTTAGAGCAAGTGTTGAAGACAGTGAACTAGTGGAGCTTTCACCAATTAATTTTGCAATACCAAAATCTATTACATGGGATATTATATTGTCATCCAAAAGAACATTGTTGGGTTTTATATCACAATGCACCACTTGTACAAAAAAATCACGATGAAGATATTTTATGGTGTTGGCCACATTTATGGCAATTTCTAGTTGTGTTCTCAATCCCAATTCACACACAATCTCTACATTGTTTTTGTGTAAATTACGATACAAATGCTTCTCTAAGCTTCCATTAGGCATAAACTAAAACACTAAGCCTTTGAAATGGAGGTTTTAACATGAAGTTATGATTTTCACTATATTTTGATGTTGAATTTTTCGCAAGACATTACATTCTCCTTCGAAAAATTTCTTACCTTGATCACTTTGCAAGCTAAGAACCTTCACGACGACAAGAGTGCCATTGGTCAAAACTCCTTTATAAACTAACCCAAAGGTAATTGTTCCCAATAAATTGGCCTCAGCAAATCCATCAATAGCTCTATGAAGCTCTTGATATGAGATCCTTTGATGCTTGAACTTTTGGAAAATAGCTCTTGAGATATAAATATCTTGTATATGCATATTCCTTCGCCATACGAATATCAAAAGAAAATAACATAGTATAAAAGCAGTAACTCCATGAACTGGAAATAATACTCTTTTCACAATTGTAGGATGACCTCTTGGTGTTGGACAAGCAGATAACTAGAATACTTGTGGTCCACAAAGGTTGGGATTTCCATTTAGGGAAATCTAAATTGATATATTTGCAAAAGGTCCTCCTCTTGGAATTTCCCCATTGAGTTTGTTAAAAGAAAAATTCAAATACTAGAGCATTTTCAACTTGTTCAAAGTTAGTGGTATTATACCCGATAAGGAGTTGGAAGAGAGATCTAGGATCATAAGGCTTTGTAATTTTTCAAGTGAATCTGGAATAGAGCCTTGGAAAGAATTTCAAGATAAATTCAACGAAAACAGTTCAACACAACTTCCAATTGTAGATGGAATGGCTCCTCTCAAGTGATTGGAAGAAACATCTATAGCTTGAGCCATTGTAATTTTACCAATCTCAAAGGGCAAGGAGCCTTCTAATAAATTCCATGACAAATTCAAATAGAATTGTAGATTATGAAGTTTAGCAATTTCTTGAGTTATGCTTCCAGTGAGTATATTGTGAGAAAAATAAAGCAATTCCAAATTTGTACAACTCCCTATGTTGGAAGGTATGCTTCCTGATAATTGGTTGTTATGAAGGAGGAGATCTCTTAGTTGTTTAAGGGGTGCAAGGGAATTAGGAATCTTTCTAGAGTGTAAGTTTCTACTGATGTCCAAGAGACCGAGTCATTGTAACTGTTCAAAATCATCAGGTATGTTTCCTTCTAATTTGTTGTTTCCTAAATATAATCTTTCTAAATTTGTAAGATGTCTTAAAGATGGATGTCATTTAAAATATTTCTAGATAAATTTAGACAAGTTAGGTTGCTAAGGTTGCCTATGTGTGGAGGGATATTTCCTTCTATCATGTTGTTTGCTAATTTCATGATAGAAAAATTGGTAGAGAATTTTCATATGGCACTTGGCAAGTCACCAACTAGTTTATTGTCTTTCAAGTCTAGCACTTTTAGGTGTGAAAAATTGGTAAGGGCTATAAGAAAATGCATGGTTGTAGCACTACCACTGTCAAGTTGATTACATTGAAAGTATAATTTTTCAAGGAGGGATAACTTAGCCAATTGTATTGGCACACTCCCACTTAACTAGTTGTAGCTTAGATTGAGTTCGTTGAGTTTTGAACAATTTCCAATGGAATTTGGTATTGTTCCACTAAGTTTATTTCCCCATAAATATAGGTAACTCAAGTTAAAGAGATTTGACAAACAAGTTGGAATGGTCCCTGATAATTCATTCTAAGAGACAAAAATCTTCTAAAGACTAATGAGGTAGCCCAATTCTTTCGGAATGCTACCAGTGAAATTGTTTATGGAAATGTACAAGAGAGTCAAAGTGGAGATTTTTGACAAAGAGGGAGGAATGGTCCCTGTTAATTCATTCTGATGGAGGTAAAGGGTTTGGAGACTAGTAAGTAGTCCCAATTCTTGTGGAACGCTACCAACGAGATTGCTGGTGGAAATAGCTAAATCAGTCAAACTGGAGATATTTGACAAAGAAGAAGGAATGGTCCCTGTTAACTCATTATGATGGAGGTAAAGGGTTTGGAGACTAGTAAGCAGTCCCAATTCTTGTGGAATGCTACCAATGAGATTTTTGGTAGAAATAGCTAAATCAGTCAAACTGGAGATAGTTGACAAAGAAGCAAGAATGATCCCTGATAATTCATTCTCATTGAGGTAAAGCATTTGGAGACTAGTGACCAGGCCCAAATCTTATGGAATGCTACCAGTGAGATTGTTTGTTGAAATTTACAAGTCAGTCAAAGTAGAGAGATTTGACAAAGAAGCAGGAATGGTCCCTGATAATTCATTATCATCAAGATAAAGAGTTTGGAAACTAGTGAGCAGGTCCAATTCTTGTGGAATTCTACCAATGAGATTGTTGATGAAAATAGTTAAATGAGTCAAAATAATAGAGAGATTTGACAAAGAAATATGAATGATCCCTAATAATTCATTCTCATCAAGATAAAGAGTTTGGAGGCTAGTGAGCATGCCCAATTCTTGTGGAATATTCCAAGTGAGTTTATTTTCATAGATTTCCAAATTAGTCAAAATGGAAATATTTGACAAAGAATCAGGAATGTTCCCTGAAAATTCACAATGACATTAGTGAGTAAGATGTTTTTTCAATTTCTAAAATAATCAATACTAACATGTTTCCAAAGGAAGATGAATTATACATGTCAAGATCTTCGACCCTAGGAAACGCTGTTGTAGATGTGTGGGGGAATCCAACTCTGGTGGAATACTTCCAGTATGATTGTTGTAGGAGAGTGCAAAATTAACCAAATTTGTGCAATTTCTGAGTTCATTTGGGATGTTCCCTTCCAATTGATTGTTGTCCATCTAGAGGGTCTTTAAATGAAAGAGGGATCCCAGTTGAGGTGGGATATAGCCGTGGAGAAGATTTCCACTGAGATCAAGCGTATGCAGAAACATAAAATTGGTGAGGGAAGGAGAGATGGGACCCTGCAGATCCTTGGAAGTGAGGCTGAGGGGGATCACTTTGTGCAAGTGACGATGGCTACAGGTGACGATAGTCCAGTTACATAAGGGGACCATGGGGCTCCATTCAACCATCGCAACATGGGGATTAGCAGTAATATGGTCCTTAAATGCCAACAATGATTTTCCATTGTCATAAAGTGAGTGCGTAGAGAAGGAGAAGGGGAGAATGAGTAGGAAAAAGAAGAGGGTATGAAGAGGCAAAGAAAAACAGAGAAATGACATGGTGGTTGAAATATGGAGGAGGAGAGCAGAAATTGCAGAGGTTTTTCAAAACTATCTAAAACAAAGGAGGAGAAATGCAGTGATATATGTAAGTATGTAGATTATGATGAGTATTTATAATAGAGAAAGTTTGGGAATATGGGAGGAGGTGAGGTGTAATTAATTGTAGATGACCCACACCTGAGATGACATGACCCACTGTCACTTCGTCTCTTGTATGAATGGTGGAGCTCTTAAAGCTTCATGTAGGTAACATCTACAGGTAAAACAGTGGTGTGAGTCTGCCTGTTCCTTTTTTCCGCCTGGTATTGAGGAATGTGACAAAAATCATGAAGAATTTTTCCAAATTATCCACGCTAACCTTCTTGATGTAAATTTCATTTTGAAGTGAAATTTTGTAAAATTTTGTAAAATGTTCAGTGAAGTTATTCATCAACTAATTCATTATTCTAGAAGGTCTTGAGGTATTTCTCATGAAAGTGTGAAGCTTCCTCCTTAAAGGTATAAACTAAACAACACTAGTTTGTGAGTGCTAGTGGATAAAGCTCTTGCAAATGTGGAGAATTATGTAAGGGAAGAACTAACCAATGATTTTTTTAAAATAAGGGATTCTTAAGGGATTTATATAGTCACGTGTAAATCCATGGGAGGGCTCCATCCTCTTCCTTGCAAAACAATGTTGATCCCATCAAGGTTGAGCATATTATTGATTCAAGTCTAGAAAAAATTAATCCACCCCTCACTAAACCTTCTTGTCCTCTTCTTTTGCACTCTTCGAATTTTGAGAATGTGAGCCACATATCAAATCCTTTTATTAAAATTTTCAGGATTGACATTATTGAGAATTATTTGGGATCAAGGGGCACTCGCACCCCCACATCAACTATCCTTGGTGGAGGATTTAATCCTCCTATCATGACCACTCCATCTATAAGAAAAGTCTTGACCAACTCGGGAGCATCAAAATCAGTCTTAGTACCTCACGTTCCCATTTTTATTCGTGGCATAGAATCCAAAACCTTGACATTATATGGTGGGGGTGAATTTTCTTTTGGGATGCCATTAATTATCACATTGTAGATAGCACACCCTTTATCTTTCCTATTTCCACCATGATCCATAAACTGTCATGGATATTCCACTAGACAATTTGTCACAACAAATCTGATAATATTATATTAAAAATTGGAGATTCTACACTATTACAGTTTTATTTAATTTCTAGATCTGTAAAATTAATTGTAATTAGTGCATGCAGGTAAAAGTAAATCAAGCGGAAAAGTAGAGAATGAAAAAATAATCTCACACACACATAATACACAAGATATGCTCTCTGGGAAACCCTTTCGGGGAAAAATCCAGCTGGAAGGTGAGGTTGCTTCGCTCTCTTTCTCTGTCTAGAAATATGGCTACAGATACAAAGAAGAAATATTTGTGGCCCATGGGATGCTATAGTGCATAGATCCTCTTTGTGTGCTCTACCTCCTATCTCTCCTAGCTATCTTTGTTGAACTATGGAACAAAATGCTCTCAAAAGAATGGAATGCCTCTTCCTCCTAGTGGCCCGGTTATAATAGCCCGATAGCCTACTAGTGGTTAAGTTTGACTACATCAACTCTTAAAAAGAGTTAAAAAATAGACCCTTCTAGAGTTTTCTACATCAAAAACACGTGGCTAGCCGCTTTTCCATGAATAATGGGGGTTGATGCGGCATCCTCCTGAACTATAGTTGTGAAAACAGGAAGGTCAACTTTTGAGTGGCATAAATTTGCATATGGACTCTGATTGACTCGATTCTTGCACCGTTGGAAATATGTGTGTGTAGAATAGCATGGAAAGGTGATCGACATAAAAAAATACCCCCAAAAAAACGTTATTTGATGCCTCAAAATGCTACCAGAAGATTTCAGACCCAGTTTCACCAAATTGGGTCCCATCGGTAAAAACGGCCTTGTGAGATGATTCCTCCACTTTTTCCACTCCAAATGCATCGAGATGGATGAAAAACAACATAATGATCCAATTCGGATCACACCTCCCCATTTTGGGAGGCGTTTAGTCCCCAAAATATTTTATTGAATGACGTGAGCAAATTTTTCCTCCACCTTCTCTCTGGTGTACCATTTAGCTTTGCCTGGAAGTTTTCCCTTCAACCCAATCTGCCAAAAGTCTTGTTTCCCTTGTCTTGTATTTCTATACCTCTTTTGAAAAAGTGTATCTTTTGCCAAATTTTCCTAAGCATTTGGTGCTAAATCATCCACAAAAGGTAGGACTTATTCCTCTTCCTGGTCTAGCATGGAAGGCTCATAGAGTTTCATATGGTGGTAAATTGAGTCAATAGGCATTATCACCCACCTTTTCTAGTATCTCAAAGGGACCATGCCTTAGAGCCTTGATTTTCTTACAAGGCCCCTGCAGCCTCTCCTTGTTCAATTGTAGCCATACTCTCTCTCCCACCTTGAATGATTTCTCTATTCTGTGCTGATCATGCCTGACCTTATACTTCACCTGCAACTTCTGTAGTGTTTCATGTACCTATAGATGAATCTGCCTTATCTTCTCTGTAAAATTTTCAGCCCTCAAAGCATCTCCTGTAAGGTCTTCATTCGCTCCTCCTTCCTGCCCATATGCAATATCCAAAGATGAAGGTGCAAAATATCCAAAACAAGTTTCAAATGGGGACTTTCCTATAGAAGTTTCGACTGCTATGTTATAAGAATTTTGTATATATACCAGATTTTCATCCCAGGTCTTCAGATGCTTCTTGTTGTAACCCTTTAGAAGTTGCACCAAATTCATGATGACTACTTCTGTCTACCCATCTTTCTATGGATGGAATGCTATAGGTATCTTCATCTTCGTATGCATATTCTCAAACAATGTAGTCCATAATGCACTAGGAAATCTTGTATCCCTGTCTGAAATGATGCTCCTTTGTACCCCAAGGTGTACCCAGACCTATCCAAAGAACAAGTTTGTTGCTTCTTCTCTACTAATGGTCTTTTTACAACGAATTAGAACATACGTCTTGTTAAACCTGTTAACTACCACGAATAGGTAGTCATGTCCCTTCTTGGTTGTCGGTAAACCTCCTAAAAAATCCATGGAAATTCTTTCCCAACGACGTGTAGGTACATGCAAGGGATGATACAGACCCTATTTCTTGTTGCTATGATTGTTGGTACAACAAAGCATACATCCTCTTATGAACCTAGCTACTTTTTCTTGCATCTTGGTCCAATACACATACCTCTTCAAGTTAGCCATGGTCTTCCCTACACCAAAGTGCCTTGCAAACTTGGAGGTGTGAGCCTCTCTAATCAGTTGGAAATGCTCACCTTTAGGAAAACATAGCTTGTCCAACTTGTAGAGTAACCCATCATCGAGATGGTAGTCAGTGGTGTTGTTGTCATTGTGTACACGACTATGACTCTGCAACTATTGATACACCTCCTTGAACTCCTCATCTTCTGAATATGCCTCTCTGTATGCATCATGGGTGAATGGCTTCATGTGCATAAGAGTTCCCAAAGATGTAATATTTGATGTTGGTGACCTTGAAAGCATATCGGCCAATTTTTTTGTGCTGCCCTTCTTATACTTGATCACTAAATGAAACTGTTGTAAAAACCCCATCCACTTGTAATGCATAATCTGTTGTAGCTTATTTTGGGCCTGCAAGTACTGTAATGGTTGGTGATTCGTGTAGATTATTGTCTCCTTTCCCATCAGATAGTGATTCCACTTATTAACATCTTGCACCATGGCATAGATCTCCTTATCGTAGGTAGGGTAGTTAAGAACTGCCCCATGACATACTTCAAAATGGTGGGAAGCAAGCCTTCCTCCTTGCATCAAGACAATTCCCATAGCATACCCACTCACATTTGTCTCCACTTCAAAGATTCATTGCAAGTTTGTTAATGCCAGAACTTGTGCTTCACTGATCTTCTTATTTAACTCATCAAAATCCTTCTGCTGCCCTTTTCCCCACTGGAAACTCTTTCCACTTGTTGTTATGGCATGGAGCGATGCTGCTACTGCTAAAAACGAGGCTATGAATTTCCTCAGGTACTGCGCTGCTCTAATGAAACTCCTAACCTCAGTAACATTAGTAGGCACCAACCATTTCATGATGGCCTCCATCTTGGAAGGATCTATCTTCAATTCTCTTCCACCAATCACATATCCCAAATACACCAAGGACTGTTGCAAAAATTTGCACTACTTGAGATTTGCAAGCAGGTGGTGGTTCTTCAATGTTTCCAACACCTGCATCGAATGTGAAATATGATCCTCCCAGGTAGCACTATATACAAGTATATCATCCAAATAGACAATAACAAATGAATCTATAAAAGGGCACAATACATCATTCTTTAATCACGTAGATGTAGTTGGTGCATTACATAGGTCAAATGGCATAACTAACCACTCATACAAACCTTATCTGGTTTTGAAGGCAGTCTTCCATGTATCTTCTTCTTTGACTCAAACCTGATGATATCCTGACTTCAAGTCCAGATTGGTGAAATAATTTTCTTGTTGCAACTGATCTAGTAGATTATTTATCCTGGGTAGAGGGTATTTGTTCTTGAGCATGATTTTATTCAATGCCATGTAATCTATACACATCTGCCAATTCCCGTCCTTCTTTGGCACAATGATGATGGGTGACCCACATGGTGATGTACTCGGTTGAATGAAACCCTGTTCCAGTATCTACTTCAATTGTTTCTTCACCTCACTTGCTTCTATAACAAATTTCCTAAACAACCCAATATTTGGTAATGGGGAGTCTGGAAATAGCTGGATCTCGTGCTCCACTTGTCTCATAGGGGGTAGCCCTTTAGGCTCTTGGGAAACATCCTTGTATGCCTATAACAACTCCTCCAATTGTTGTTTTTTTTTCTTAGTACACCCCTCTAAGGATGTCTTGCCTCTTATTAACTACTCTACAAACCAATTTTCTCTTATAAACACTAAAACATACTTCTTGCTGGAATTGATCAATTTCTTGGCTTGGTTGGAACTTACTAGTGAAATTTTCGACTTTCCTTTGTGCGCATTGATGATAAATGGTTTTACATCCTTGATGAGACAGTACTGGCTAGCTCTCCTCATGAATAATGCATCATGCATGTACATGTATGAACTCCCAAGCACGACTCCACATACTTCAAGGGGAACCACATCCAAATATACTTCATCAAAAAAATCAACACTGATAGCAAATCTAATTTTACACTATTTTGCTACCTTCAACTCTACATCCTTATGTACCCATCCCAGTGGATATGGGTTTGGATGATCACGAACTTCCAGCCCCAACTTCTTGACCAAATCTACTACAATGAGAGTTTCTTGTGATCCTGAGTCAAATAGCGCATCAATCTTCGTCTTCTTGAACTGTATCTTTACATGGAAGAGTTTGGTCATTTCTTTCTCTTCTTGTTATTTAAGGCTACTCAGATTCACCTCCTTCTACACTGATGTACAAAGAATCTTCTTATCCATGTCTGAGTTGATTTAAACTTGGTTGCTTTAATTAGTGGCCATAATATTCTTCTTCTTATTATCTTTCTTCTTGTTCTTCGGGTTTATCTCTGGATGCAACTTCCAGCACTTCTCCTTTGTATGGCCATCAATGTTGCAGTGGTTATAGTGATTGCTAGGATCTTTGCACTGGTATGCTATGGATTTTGTCTTTTTATCTTTTCCCCATTTTCGCTTCTTCTTCCCATCCTTAGAAGCGTCTTGTTGCTTCTTTTGCTTTGATCCACTTGATTGCACTCTTTTCATGCCTATGTTCTCTAGGTAACGTGCTTGTAGACAAGCCTCATCCACCATTTTGGGCTTGAACAACATCACTTTCTCACGTAGATGGCGTTTTTCACCCCCCAAATACTTTAGGAGTACATCTGGGTTCTTTGGAGAGATACCCACCATTATAGCCATCTTTCTAAATTCTGTGGTGTACTCTTGCATTCTTTGACCTAAATTTTGCCTGCAGTAATGCCATTGAATCCAACGATCTTCCACGTACCCAATGGGATAAAATTTTTACTTAATGAGGGTTTTGAAATCCTCCCATTGAGTCACTAGAGGTTCTCCCTCCAGTCTCAGGGTTTTTGTGTGGCTCTCCTACCAAGTCAGTGCATGACCCTCCAATTTTAGCCACACGAATGAGATCTTTTTCCCTTCCTCAATCTGATGGAAATTGAAATAAACTTTGAGTTGATGAAACCCATGGTTCAACTTCAAACCATCGATCTCACTGTGGTACAACTTGATATCAAATTTTTCTTCCACTTTAAACATGGATTGGTTCACGTCACTCGAACTGGGCTGATCTTTTCTAGGTTCTTTCTTCGGTAGGTTGTTTATGTATTCTTGATATCTTGATCCCCTTTCTCATTTTTCCTCTGCATTCAAACCCCCTTCTTCTCCAAATATCCCCAGCTCATTGCTTAGTTCCACCATGAGGAGGTTTACATTGCGGTTTATATCCACGACTTGTTCTTCGAGCCGCGAAAACCTCATCTTTGTAGGATCACGAGGTTCATTTACAGATTTGTCACCCATGATTAGAGTTTTACGATTTTCATCCTCGCCGATCTAGATCCTTGCAATCTCCATAAAATACCCAAATAAACTTTCTCTTATACCAAATGATCGATAAACTGCAGTGGATATTCCACTGGATAGTTTGTCACAATAGATATGATAATATTATATTAAGGATATGAGATTATACATTATTACAGTTCTATTTAATTTCTAGATCTGTAAAATTAACTGTAATTAGTGCATGCACGTAAAAGTAAATCAAGAAGAAAATTAGAGAACGGAAAAATAATCTCACACACACATAATATACAAGATATGCTCTCCGGGAAAACCTTTCGGGAGAAAACCGAGTTGGAAGGTGAGGCTGCTTCACTCTCTTTCTTTGTCTGGAAATATGGCTACAAATACAAAGAAGTAATATATGTGGCTCGTGGGATGCTATAGTGCACATATCCTCTCTATTGTTCTACCTCCTATGTTGGGTCCCTATAATACTAGTGATTACCCCATTACTATTGTAGTTATACCCCTTATTAATATTTTTGTGCCCCTATTGTCCCCATTTTGTTATTACTGTGCCCCATAGAATCCCTCTATTGTTATTTTTGTGGCTTTATATTATTATTGTTAGGTCGGCTGGGTTATATTGTGACTCCTTAGACTCCTATATATAGAAAGGAGGTTTTTTCATTAGAATCATCAAAGAATTGTTCATTTATGTAATGTAAATGAGGTTGCCCCCTCAAAGAGGCTGAATTCTAAGGCGGTAATTTATCTTTTCTATCTTTTTCTTGAGCTGGTTACATAACATTTGGTATTAGAGCTTTGGATTTTAGGGTTTCGCTGCTCCAAACAGGTCATTGTGGCATTTTCGCTATAACTTTTTTTTTTTCTGCAACGTTTCAAAAGTTGAAAAAAAATCCATTTGAGAAGACATCGTGCTAAATCTTGGATCCGAATTTCAGAGCTTTTCGCGCTATATTTGCGGAGATATGATCTGAGGAAGTTGGGCTTTTTGCAGACTCCTGAATTACATTCCAAACAGGTGACCTGGGGAAAATTGTCATAAGTTTTTCTCCGAGCATTGGATTGAAATTTCGTAAGAAGTTACAGAAAGAAGACATAATGTAGTTTCTTCTATATATTTTTCAGAGCTAAAGGTCGAAACAATGACTCGTGACACGTCGTACAAGTTTGCTCTACTGAACTAGTCTACAATCAGGTCATTGTGGGAGATTTCGCATAACTCTTTCTTGGAGAATCCAATTTTGATTAGACTGGTGGCATTGAAAAGAGGACATAGAGGGCTGCCACAAATCACAATTTCAGAACTGGATGATCGGAAATTACAGAGATACATCATAATCAATATTAGGCTCCTACAAAGTGAAAAAAGGTGTGTAGTTTTTTTGAATTTTTTGCATAAGATTGGTTTGAAAAATTAGTTTGAAGGAATTCAAAGGGCATAGTAAAGCATTGTTATTGGTAATTGATGCCCCGAGGAAAGAAAATGCAAACATGTAGTAGAAAACCTGAAAGCTCTAGCATGACCCATGAAGAAGAGGAAGAAATACAACATGATATATCAAAATTATGAGACCAAGTGCAACAATTGTCACTTGCACAAAAAGGAATAGAATCTAAGATGGATGGTTTAAAGAAAGATGTAGAAGCTAATATGGATGGTTTAAAGAAAGGCGTAGAAGCTAAGATGGACGATTTGAAGATAGATTTGAAGACAGATATGGATGAATTGAAGATAAATATGAATACATTGCTACAAGAAATGGTCACTAATGGTGAAAGGGTAGTAAAGGAAACTCATGATGACAACAAAAGAAATGTGAATCATGATTCCATAGACTCTAATATTGGATTGAAGACCCACCATATTCCAAAAATCGATATGGGGAAGTTTGATGGCAAGGATCTCGCAACATGGATATTACAGATGGAGCAATTTTTCGATCTCAATAATGTGAAAAACACACAAAAGGTACGTATTTCAACTTTATATTTGGAACAAAATCAGTTTGTATGGTATCAATGGCTTTGTTCTCATAAACAATTTATCACTTGGGAAATTTTTACAAAAGAATTTATAGCACATTACGAGGATACAAAAAGCAACACTTTTTTTAGTCAATTGATAAGTCTCAAACAAAAGGGTTCAATAATGGAGCACATTGAGGAGTTCCAAAAATTGAACATAAGGGTAAAAAATATTCTACAGGAGCATAGGATTGATGTGTTCATAGGGACTTTAAAGGATAATATCTAACATGATGTTCACCTTTGGGCACTTGATTCATAGAGAAGGCATTCAAGGTAGCAAGAAAAATGGAAAGCAAAATTATGGCAACCATGAAGCATACCACTCACAACTATAAAGATGGAAGTGTTGTTGCCCCTTGTCTTCCACAACCTATAAGTTTGAAACCACAAAAATTGGAAGAAAAAAGAGCAAAAGGGCTTTGTTACAGTTGTGATAGCAAATACACTAAAGATCATAAGTGTGCTAAGAAGAAATTATTCTACATAGATTGTGAAGAGGAAGAAGAAAAGGAGCAAGAAAGGTCAAGAAGAGGATATACTCCAGAAACAAAGCCTTGATGAAGAACAAATGAATCCGACCATATCTTGTAATGCATTGGCGGCAATTACCACTCCTCAAACCATCAAGATAGAAGGACAAATCAAGAAGAAAAAGGTAATAGTGTTGATTGATTCAGGAAGTACCCACAATTTTATTCATTGTAAGGTAGCAAAAGAATTGAATTGCTTCCTATATCCAGCACCAGAGTGTCAAGTGATTATTGCAAATGGAGGAACAATAAATTGCTCTGGAAAGTGCCATAATATCAAGCTATCCATGGGAGAATATGTATTGACTAGCCCAATGCTTTCCATTCCAATGGGAGGTGCTGATGTTTTATTAGGAGTCCAATG
>APFE030197853.1:1028-16872 GCA_000404065.3 Pinus taeda | reverse complement strand
AAGAGGGAGTATCCCATTGATGTTGGACCTGAATAACTTCCTCTAGAACACTATAAATACAGGCATTGGCCCAAAGGAGGGGAGGTTGAAAGTTGAACATTCCAAAGGGTAGATGCTGCTGGAATTAGGACTTCCTTGTAGAAGATTGTGAGGAGAGATAGATCACCATCCTTCCTTGTTGCCATAGTGGGAGTGGGTGAGCTTGTCAAAGTAGAGGAATTCACTTGCTGGACCCTGGGAGGAGCTTGCACAACACCAAGGCTCAGGTTGTAATGGTTCCTTTGATTATTTAATACAAATAAGTCCATTTTTCTCAATGATTTGTTAATGAATTATTTCATGCATTCCTTGGTCAGTATGATAGATATATTTTGTTTTATAATGAATATTCAGTTGCTTTGTAATTGTTTGCTGTCAGTGTATGCAGGTCTGAAAGTGAAGGAGGAGCTCATCTGGATCAGCAAGGCTGGACTGCTACAACAAGCGTGGGAACTAAGGTAAGATCGAAAACATTTGAATTCTCATAGAATGATGTGTATCTAGAGAAGGATAGCTCTTGTTTGGTTTGTTTGTCATTAGAGAGTCTTAGACTCCTAGGAAGGTTGGATTTGTCCGCAAATATAACTCATTCCGTGTGACAGAAGCCATGGATGAGTTTTGATTGATGTGTTTTATGAGATCCCACATTCATGCTTGGAATATGGCTCAAGGGTGAATGGCTGAAGAGAGATTTGGCTCATCCATTCTACAGTTGGGTGGGATGTGGAAGTCCCATCCCAGGTTTGGATGTTGAATCATTGATGAAAGGTTATCTCCCCTTGTATTTCTATGAGAATTTTGATGGATTATATGGGGTCTATCTGGCTATAATTTCATGAGTATTCCTACTACTATTATGTTGGTTATGTATGTGTTTTATGATAGTAGACATGTATGGATTTCATCATGTTTTTACTTGTAGTTGAATGACCAATGCCTATGACCTAATGGGTGGAATGGTAGTTGATGTATTGAGGCATCAACAGTTCTCAGTGATTCTCAGCTAAGTATGAGACTCGATGCTCATAACTGTTAATTACACTTATAGATCACACATTTGAAATATTTTTGATGAAATGCATGTCATGGCTAGTAGGGGTCCAGTCAAGGTCTTAAACAAGTATTTTATTTAATATTGTCATTTCCATGTTATTTTACTGATTTGAAGAGATGTTTCAATTTTTGATAGTGACTTGGGCCTAAAAAGGTGGCTCAAATCCTAGAGTCGCTGGCATAGCACTGACAATTTTGGTCTCTAATTGCTGGCAGGCAAGCCTGTGAGAGAGACTTTGGGGTTCCGGTCACCCCCTTGCCTATAGAATGGGAGCGACTGAGGCTTAAATTGTCCAAAATTTAAGTGGGACCCCAAGGTAAGTTGTCTAAAGTATTAGATTGGCTACTAAGGGTCCTGTAGCTTATGTTTAATGTAAGTATGGTGTGTTTCCATCAGTTCCACTTCCTTAACTTCACTTAGTAGGTCGAATCATATCATAGTGGCCTCTTGTCACATGTTTACCCCGGCTAGCCGGTTTCTTGGGTAGATGTGGGAGGAGGGCATTATAGAGTGGTATTAGAACATGGTTCACCCCTCGGACTGGATGGGATATGTGTTGGTCATGTATTCACGTCACTTGCATTTGTGTCTCTAACCCTTGCATTCCATGTGTTTGTTGCATTTGCATGATGTTGTTCATGGTTATAAGATGTCGTCATGTGAAATTGGAGGTTGTTATTGTGGAATGCATCGCTATGACTGTATGACTGGTGACATGTCGATTTATGTCGCTTACATGTATCGTTGTAGTATGCTTGGTTACATTCTTGCATGTTTGATTACATTATTGTAGGCTTGGTTGCATGTATCATTTTTGTAGGTTTTATTTCAAGTATTGTTCATTAATGCTTCATTATATGTGTTGAAAAGTGGGCAACAAGAAGTGCTAAAAATAGAAATTGCTAGAAATAGCACTGCTAAAAATAGTAGTTCTACCAGTGTGGATACTAGCAACATTGGGTGAGAAGTGAAACTGCTATAAAGATCATTTCTAAAAATAGCATTTTAGGGTCCTTCCTATTTTAGTCAGTCCCTGGACTAAATATAGGAAGTAAAATTAGAATTTGATATTAACAACAATTTGTAAATTAATTAATTAATTCAGTTTGTGTTAATTAGTTAAGGAATTATGAACTTAAAGTCTATGTGAGGACATGCAACAGTTTCTCCTTTGATTAAGGAATTTATCCCTTGATTAAAGGAGATAAGGATGAGTTCTATATTGAGTGTGATCACTTGACTTAGTTTAACTTAGTCAAGTCCAGTTAGATTAATTTAACAAGTTGTTAAATTAATGAGAAACAGTTTGTTAATGCTTGTGTGCATGTGACAACTGTTATTTTCAGATAAATGAGTATTCACTCATGGATAACTCATGCATGTCAGTTCAAACAGAGACCTAGTTGAGATCAGATGGAGGGATAGTGTATTATTAGTTGCTAGGATATTCCTTGCATGCAGAAGGAATATTATTCCTTATGGATTGCGTAGTTAGACCTGACGTGATAGCAGGTATGATATGGCCAGTTCACACATGTTATGACATTAGACCCCAATCAGAATTGCGCAAGGAAATAGGATCTTGGAGGACTTGTGTAGCCTATATATTCAGGCCTAGGTAGTCCATGAGCATCATCTTTAGATTGCAGAGAGAGCATGATAGTTTTTGAGTTGATTCTTTTTGTAGATTGAAGAGGATTTCCACTTGATTGATAATACAATGTTGGGGTTTTAGGCTGGTGCTTTCCCCAGTGATTTATCTTCTGTGTTATGTGTGATGGTTTCTTCTTAATCAATTATATGTGTTCTTGTTGATTTTTCTCTCACCGATTAAGCTTATGCTAATCGTTTTGTAGAAGTAGATCTAGTATTATGCTTTAGTACATTGCATATATTAGGTTGATCTACAGGTGGGAATTTCTACATGGTATTAGAGCTATCTGATTTGTAGAAAAAATTCTACATGGTACCAGAGTAAAGGTGAATCAAGCATAGAATAGTATACAAAAGGAGAAAGAAATTCGAGGTTTATTATTATTTGAGATATAGTTCTTATCACAGCTTAGATTTCATCAGATGGCGTTCACTGGTTTGAGGCTTGAGTATGCCCTTGATGGCAGCTCAAACTACATAGCCTAGAAGGATCGCATGGAGGCAGTATTGGAAGATAATGGCCTTAAGGACTTCATTGATCAAGAAGTCCCTAACCCTATTGATGCTACTCAGCTGGCAGAATGGAAGAAGAATGTGGTTAGAGCTAGGAGAATCATCCTAGAGGGAGTTCGAGATCACATAGTCTCGAGCCTTCGTGGGAAGGAGTCTCTATTTTCAATGTGGAAAACAATGAAATATTTATATCAGAATAATAGTGATCAAAGGACTCTGGCACTAAAGGACAAGCTTCGAAAGATCAAGTATGAGAAAGGCGACACGATCACTACATTCATGAACAAGCTCACAAACTGCAGAGATGAGCTTGGAAGCGTAGGGATTGCTACAGAAGATGATGATATGGTGAGTCTAGCACTCCTTGGCCTTCCTAAGAGCTGGCATAGCTACCAGGACTTGGTTAATGGAAGGGAGAAACTAACAGATTTGGAATGACTATGGTTGGATTTGATGCAGGAGGAGATCAGATCGAGCACCAGGGATGGATCTTCATCAAAACATGATGATGAAGAGAATTTAGCTTTAGCAACTGAAGCTAAGAAAGGGAAAGGGAAGGCATCCCAATTCAAGTCTTCTCAAGGTGGGAAGAAGTTTGACAAGTCGAAGGTGAGATGCTTTCATTGTCATGAAGAAGTCCAAGAAAGATTCCTCCAAGGAATCTGATGGTGAGGCACTAGATTCACAGTTTGAGCTAGATTTATCTCTTATCGCATGCATGGTTTCATTCATGATGGGATGTTTTTGGTACCTGGACAGTGGAACTTCCTTCCATATGTCAGGTGACAAGAATCGTTTTAGCACTTTGGAGGAGAAGGATCTCCAGATATGGATTGAGATGGGCGATGACAGAAAGTACCGTGTCTCAGGTGAAGGTGCAGTTGTGTTTCAGAAGGAGCATGGTTCTCCCTTCACTCTTTCTAATGTTATGTATGTACCAGGGCTGAAAAAGAATCTTGTGTCTATTGTTATGCTTGAGGATAAATGCTATGATGTAGTCTTTAGTATGAGAAAGCTTTTCCTAAGGCATATTGGCACTGGACAGACCAAGCGAATAGAGATTCGAGTGAAGAATCTCTATAAGCTAGAGGTAGGTGACTATGCTATACTAAGTTCCAAAGCAGAGGTGGTGCAAGGCCAAGATGTTGGAAAGTTTTGGCATAGGAGACTAGCCCACTTGCATCATGGCGCCTTGAAGATCATGCACATTTCTACCGGATTACCCAAAGGCAAGCTAGAGGAAACAGACACATGCAAAGGTTGCACTTTGGGTAAGTATGTGAAATATTCCTTTCAGGATCGGGAGGGTAGAGTTGGAGCAATTCTACAGTGAGTTCATTCAGATGTATGTGGGCCCTTCTCTACAGCCTCCATGACAAAGCAAAGGTACTATGTTATTTTTGTTGATGATTTTTCTCGTAGATGTTGGATCTACTTTATGCAAAAGAAGGATCAAACCTTCTTGAGGTTTTGTGAGATTAAAGCCTGGGCAGAGAAAGAATCAGGAATGAAAGTAAAGGCCTTGCGTAGTGATAATGGTGGAGAGTATATTTCCCAGTAGTTTAAGGACTTATGTGCTTTAGAAGGAATTAAACAGGAACTCACGGCACCTCATAACCTACAACAGAATGGGGTGGCTGAAAGGAAGAACAGGTCTATTGTGGGAGAAGCTTGAGTGATGTTGCATGACCAAGGCCTACCACTTCATCTGTGGACTGAGGCATGCAATACATCAGTGTACCTTTAGAACAGAAGTCCTCATCGTATTTTGGGGATGAAGACACCTATGGAGGCTTTTTCGGGGAAGCGACTAGATGTGAGTCACTTCCGCATTTTTGGATCACTAGTTTTCTATCATGTGACCAAAGATGCTCGAAAGAAGCTAGACCCAACAACTGAGTTAGAGATACTTGTAGGGTACACAGATACACCTCACAACTATCGTGTGTTTCTGCCTGCCAGTCAGAGGGTCGTAGTGCGCAAGGATCTAAAGTTCGACGAGTAGAGAGCCATGCAAGTGTCACTTGAGAGGGAGCTCAAGTTGCATGGTGATGACGAGGAACTATTAGTTCCTAAGGAGGAGGAGCCTCTTGATGATGCGGATCAGCTGCAAGCAGAGTATCCAGTAGTGAGATCACCACTCCTGGAGTGTCTTCCAGAGTTGGGTGGAAATGCTCATGGGAAACTCACAGATTGATGCTAGATGTGAGAGAGAATTGTGTGGCAACCATCCTCTCAACGCAGATAGATGAGATCTCCCAAGAGATGCACTGGTTACATGGCCTTGGTTGGGGAGTGTCTAGTGACCTAGCCTTCTTCTTTTTAGGAGGCAATGCAGCAGCCAATTTGGGTTGATGCAATGGTAGAGGAGTATGATTCTATCATCCAGAACAGTGTGTGGGATGTTGTCCCTAGACCAGGGGATAAGTCAGTGGTTACTTCTTGATGCCTTTACAAGGTAAAGTAGGTAGTTGATGGCAGTGTTGAGAAACACAAGGCAAGATTTGTTGCCCGTGGTTTCTCACAAGTTGAGGGGATCAATTATGATGAGACTTTTTCTCCTATAGCAAGGTACTCATCTATCAGAAGGTAAGCCATTGATTATTGTACTTTATGTTGATGATCTAATTTTGACAGGTGATGATCATTTCATCAATTCTTACAAGGAGGACCTTGCAAGAGAGTTTGAGATGAAGGACATGGGCCTCATGCACTACTTTCTAGGCATGGAAGTGTGGCAGAGAGATGGGAAAGTATTTGTGTCTCAAGGAAAGTATGCCAATGAGATATTCAGGCGCTTACACATGGAAATGTGCAAGCCCATGGAGACTCCTCTAGTTGGTAACTAGAGGAAGGAGGATGTTACTTCAGGTGAGGTTGTAGTTGCTACTGTTTATCGACAGCTTGTGGGTTCGCTCATGTATTTGGTGAACACATGACCGGATTTGTGCTTTGCAATGAACCAGCTGAGTCAAGCTATGGTTTAGCCAACCAAGTTATTTTGGAAGGTGGCAAAGCATGTGATGAGATATCTCAGAGGCACTACATAGTATGGATTATGGTATAGGCGGACAGAGGGAGTGAAGCTGCAAGGCTTCACAGATGCAAATTGGGCAGGTAGTCCATCAGACAGGAAGAGCACTTCTGGAGGAATCTTCAACCTTGGGTCAGCTGTAGTTTCTTGGTATAGTAGGAAATAGATATCAGTTGCACTTAGCTTAGCAGAGGCTAAATACTTGGCTGCTAGTCAGGCTACATGTGAGGCCATCTGGATGCTAAAGATTCTAGTGGGATTGTTTGGTCATATGATGGATCCTACTCTGATATATTGTGATAATTAGAGTTGTGTTAAACTCTCTGAGAATCCAGTGTTTCATGATAGGTCCAAGCATATAGATATCCGTTATCATCATCTACAGGATTTTGTGGTCAAGAGGATCATGATGTTGTTATATATTTCGACCAAGGAACAAGATGTAAATATTTTGACAAAGGCATTGTCAAAAGGCAAGTTTTAGTTCCATAGAGACAAGATCAGGGTTACTGATAGTCCCTTTCTTGTTGAGAGGGAGTGTTGAAAAGTGGGCAACAAGAAATGCTAAAAATAGAAATTGCTAAAAATATCACTGCTAAAAATAGCAGTTCTGCCAGTGTGGATATTAGCAACATTGGGTGAGAATTGAAACTACTATAAATAGAATTTCTAAAAATAGCATTTCAGGGTCCCTTCCTATTTTAGTCAATCCCTGGACTAAATATAGGAAGTAAAATTTGAATTTGATATTAACAACAGTTTGTAAATTAATTAATTAATTCAGTTTGAGTTAATTAGTTAACAAATTATGAACTTGAAGTCTATGTGAGGACATGCAATAGTTTCTCCTTTGATTAAGGAATTTATCCCTTGATTAAAGGAGATAAGGATGAGTTCTATATTGAGTGTGATTAGTTGACTTAGTTTAACTTAGTCAAGTCCAGTTAGATTAATTTAACAAGTTGTTAAATTAATGAGAAATAGTTTGTCAATGTTTGCATGCATGTGACAACTGTTATTTTCAGATAACTGAGTATTCACTCATGGATAACTCATGCATGTCAGTTCAGATAGAGACCTAGTTGAAATCAGATGGAGGGACAATGTACTACCAGTTGCTAGGATATTCCTTGTGAATATTCCTTGCATGCAGAAGGAATATTATTCCTTATGGATTGCATAGTTGGACCTGAGGTGACAGCATGTATGATATGGCCAATTTACACATGTTATGACATTGGACCCCAATCAGAATTACGCAAGGAAATAGGAGCTTGGATGACTTGTGTAGCCTATATATTCAACCCTAGGTAGTCCATGAGCATCATCTTCAGATTGCAGAGAGAGTAGAATAGCTTTTGAGTTGATTCTTTTAGTAGATTGAAGAGGATTTCCACTTGATTGATAATACAGTGTTGGGGTTTTAGGTTGGTGCTTTCCCCAGTGATATATCTTTTGTGTTATGTGTGATTGTTTTTTCTTAATCAGTTATATGTGTTCTTGTTGATTTTTCTCTCATCGATTAAGCTTCTGCTAATTGTTTTGTAGGAGTAGATCTAGTATTATGCTTTAGTACATTGCATATATCAAGTTGATCTACAGGTGAGAATTTCTACATGGTATTAGAGCTATAATATTTGTAGAAAACATTCTACAATATGTGTTTATGCATATGTGTGGATGGTTATGCATCACTTATGTGTATTCAAGTTTTCATGTGGTCAAGTGTATAGTGACATAATGATGGTGGTTTTCATGCATGGGGTTGTGTTTTGTGTTGTTTTTGAGGTCATACATTGATGACTAGATCCTAGCTAGAGTGACGGTTGCATGGTCATATGCTTATGCTTTATGATTCTACATGTTGTCTTGATTATGTTATACATGTATCAAGTTGATTTTTTTATCTTGCAGACAAGGTATCCTCCCTGAGTTATGCTAAGGTACGTTGGTTTATTGTGATTTGGTTTAGCTGACATGATACACCTTGCAAGAAGAAATATCAAATGGATAGAAAGATGGTTGACTACAAAGACTCTCACTATGAATCAGAAGAGAATTATGGTGTTGGGAACTCCTTCAACTTCGAAGTGACACTGAGAAGTTTAAAGGAAGAAATAAGGAGGTGTAAGGAAGATAATTACAGAATCATACAGGCAGAGGAGAAGTTATTAGACGTAAATGTAGTCATACTTCAAAGCTTGTCAGATTTGAAGCAACAGAGGCTAGTTCAGATCAGGCATGAGCAGGATGATAAAAATAATGGGGCATATGGTAGTAGATCGTATGGTGGTCATAGATTAGATAGAGATGACACATTTAGAAATGGAATATTTTTGGACACTCTAGATAGGAGAAGGGATAAACACAAGTATGATTATAGTTCTGATTCATATTAACACTACGATCGTCATCAGTATCATCCTTATAGGAGGAGTGATAAGGGGTATTTTCCATATGAGTTTAAGAAAGAAAATCCACCTAATTTTCATGGATAGGTAAATAAATCACAAGATGCAGAGGCATGAAGAATTTCTTCATATTTCATTACTATTCAAAGAACATGAAAGCTAGAGTGGCTACATTCAGTCTCAAAGGAAAAGAAGATATTTTGTGGGAAGACTTGAACAATGTTAGAGATATAAATGAGGAAGGTTTGACTTGGAGTGAGTTTGAGTAGCTATTCAAGAAGAGGTATTTGTTATAAAGATACTTTGATTACAGGGTGAAATAATTCTATGAGCTAAACATGGGATCCATGACCGATAATGAGTACACTAGCAGATTATTGGATTTATTGAGGTATGTGCCTTACCTCAAGGAGGAGAAGGCTAAGATTTAGAGATTCATTAGTGGGTTACCACTTTCCTTTAAATATAGGATTGAGATCGATGAGCCTATATCATCGGAGGAGGCCATTTGAAAATTGAAGCATTGCTATGAACAATCAAAGCGCATAATTGAGACTAAGCAATACTAGAGAGGTAACACAAAGAACAAAATAAATTGGGACAGAAAGAGAGCAAGAGCTCAGGACACAAGTAACAAGGGAAATGTTTCACCACCTAGGAATTTCAATACATCATATAGAGGACAAGGATTCCAGTCAGGAGAACAGAACAAGGAGACAAGTTGGAAGCCTATAGAGTGTTGGACTCGTTGCAAAGATCATCGCAGGAGAGAATTTGCATAGAATCAGGGTGGTAGACACATACAGTGCCTAGGAGGGACATATATTGGGGATTTTGGTTAGAGAATTCTTTGAATTTATGTAGCATTGGATAAAAAAATAGGCAAAGAATCAACCATTTATCATTGAGATGGACAGTAAGCTTTGTGATCAATTTATTTCTATTTTTATTAACCTTGGATCTAATTATAGCTATTTTAGTCCTGACTTGGTGGATAAGTGTGTTTTGAGTAATGAATTGCATGTAGAGTCTTGGTTAGCATAGTTGACTACAGGTACAAAGAAATGATTCATCATTGGGTAAGACCTTGTGCATTTTATTTGAATGGTATGCCTATAGCAGTGCATTTGAATGTATTACTGTTGGGATCCTACAATATGTTGTTGGGCATGGATTAGTTGTATCTTCATAGAACCAAGGTATACTATTATGATAAAACCATTGAGTGTGTTGATGACAATGGAGAAGTAAGAGTCTTACAGGGAAAGAAGAAATCCACACTAGTTAGGATGTTGAAAACTTTGCAAGAAAGGTGTAGCCACAGGACAGGGTGTATGTTATTCGCAGTACACATTTCTAGTGATAAGGGTAAGGAAGTGTAGGATATGGATGTGTTGAACAGATGCCCAGTTTTATAGTAGTTTCAAGATATATTTCCTGAGGAAATTACAGAGTTTCCACCTAACAGGGAGGTAGAATGTTCTATTGAGCTAGTGTCAAGGGAAGCTCCAACATCAAAATCACCTTACAAGATGATCACACCTGAGTTGGTTGAGTTAAAGCTACAACTGAAGGAAATGTTGGACAAGGGGTACATCAATCTTAATGTATCACCATAGGGTGCACAGGTATTGTTTGTGAAGAAGAAAGATGGTACTCTCTGATTATGCATTGACTATAGGCAGTTGAACAAAGTGACCATCACAAACAGGTATTTGTTGCCAAGGATTGATGACTACCTTGAATAAGCCATGAGTAGGAAGATAGAACTAATGTGGCACATGGTAGTAAATCGCATGGTGGTCACATATCAGATAGAGATGACACAATCAGAGATGGAAGATTATTCGACACTCCGAATAGGAGAAGGGATAGACACGGGTATGATTATAGTTCTGATTCAGATAAGCACTATGATCGTCATCAATATTGTAACAACCTCCAGGGTAAATGTGCATATAAAAAAAAAATAGGAACAAAAATACAATAACCATATCGGCCATCAAAATCAATATATACATCAGTACATTTGCACATGAACCAACTGGATATGGAACTACCATGTTCCACCCAACCATAGATTGGCTGAGCCAAGTCTCTCTTCAGCCAATCACCCCGTGCCATATTCCAAGCACGAATGTGGGATCTTATAGAACACATCAATCAAAACTCATCCAGGGTTTCCCGAGGCCACCCACCTCAACCCATTAAACTGTGATTCCACCTCATGGTCAAACATCACCAAAAACCATCATCAAAATGATCTCCATCCAAGCCTTCCAAGGTTTCCATAGCGTTTTTCCAACCAAGGCTTCCAGAACTAGTAACTCAACCCACATCTTATACAGGGCTTCTAGAGAATTTGTTTAACCAAGGTTTCGAGGACTAGTAACTCAACCCACCAAGGGCTTCCCGAACTAGTAACTCAACCCACAATTTATACAGGGCTTCCAGAGTGTTTGTCCAACCAAATCTTCAAGGATTAGTAACTCAACCCACCAAGGGCTTCCAGAGCATTTGTCCAACTATCGCTTCTAGGACTAGTAATGTAGAAATTTTGAATAATATGACACTTATTCAAAGAGATTATCCTGATTATACACTATTTGTGGAATCATGCATAATGCATAACCTCCTCTACGTTGATCATCAATTTTGCGGAATTAAGAAACAATTGCATGTGCACATTGAAGCATCAATCACGCATATCAACACAGTATATCACGAGGAAAGAATGCAGCTAAAAACCCCCAACTATCTGTATATTATATTGATTGATAACATGCAACAATACATAGTACAATACTCCTCACAAGTACTCATTACTATCTCCACCTGTTACACACAAACTATCTCAAATCTGAATCAATCACTGGCTCAAATCACCTTCGCTGCTTGCCTGCCTCCACTACACAATCCTGCATGAGAATAGATGAGAATGGCTCCAAATTCGTATTCCCTTTGCCTATACCATGCAATCCTCATTGGAAATACTCAATCCATTGATTGTACAAATCACATGCAAAACTATAGTTACAACTGACAGCTGTCTTGCCCTTTCACTCACCTCTAACACTTGCCTCCACTAAACTGTCCATGCACCGAGTTAAATGATGTATTCCTCAGTTGATTCATGAGTTAATAATTAGTGAATTAATTAATAACTAATTCACACCACTCAACACTAGTGTATTTGTTAGTTAGACTAAATACAACTAGTTCAACTAAGTCAAACTGAACACAACTCCATCAACTGCTCATCCAACTCCATAGAACTCAATCACTGAAGTTCTAACTGAAGTCCTCCATGAAATAGCTCAAGTAACCCATAAGAAACATGTATTTCCTTCTGGCAGTTACATGTGCCACATCTGTAGCTTGAATTGAAGTGCTCCAAGAGAATAAGATAATGTTTATAATCCAAATATTATTAAGAGCTAATAATATTCGACTGTTCTATTTTTAGACTAGCAGTCTAAAAATAGACTCCGCCCATATGTTTAAAAATAGAAGTCCATCTATTTTTACCAACATGACCAATCATCCACAAATAGCATCCTGAAACTCATAGACCATGATCCATATGTCTAAAAATAGACTTTCCGCCAAAAATAGCCTGCAGGCCCACTTAGTGAAGGCGACTTCATTTCACTAAGCTCCATCATCTTGTTGCATTTTCAACACTCCCTCTCAAAAATATATGGATTATCTGCAACCCCTATCCTGCCTCTGTGGTATTTGAATTTTCTCCTCGTGAGTGCCTTCGTCAAGATATCAACATCCTGATGCTCTGTGGGATTATATGAAAATAACATGATTCTCCACTACACACAATCTCTGATATGATGGTACCTGATGTCGCCCTTGTGCTCCCTGCCCAATTTGCATCCTCCTGTCTGTACCAAGATCCATATCCCGATGTGCCTCTCTTGAGCCTGCACACATGCGACTCCACCAACTATCGATAAACAGTGGCATCCACTACCTCCGCTGAACTAGCATCCTCCTTCCTCCAACCTCCAAGAAGGAATGCAATCTTCACATCCATCTGATGGATGTGCCACCCCATCTTGCATCACTTTATAGATCCATCTCGAACCCACCACTGATTTTCCTTCCGGTCTTGGAACAATATCCCATGCACTGTTTCTGACAATCGAATCATACTCTTCCACCATGGCATTTACCCATGCAGGATCCTCCACAGCTTCCTCGAAAGAGGATGGCTCAATCACGACACATTTTCTCACAAGAGCCATGTATCCAATGTACCGATCAGGTGACTGTCTCTGTCTGCACTCTACTGTAGGTGGTCCTACAACCTTCTCTGCATCTTGAACCAGTCGCTCAGCTTCTATAGTGCGCTTTCGCCCTCTAATGGTTGGCGCTGCATGAGTGGTCTCTTCCACTCCATGAACTTCATCTTGTGGCTGATCCACATCTTGAATCTCATCCTTAGGAACTAATAGCTCCTCATCTGCATGCAAGTGTGGCTCCCTCTCAAGCGAACACTTCATGGTTTTCTCCTCCTGAAATTTGATATCCCATCGCACAACAGTCTTGCGACTATCTAGCAAATACACACGATAGTTGTGGGGCATATCAATGTACCCCACAAATATCCCAACCTTTGTGGTCAGCTCCAGCTTCTTCCTGGCATCCTTCGTTACATGCATGTAAACAGGAGAACCAAAAATCCTCAAATTGGAAATATTAGACCTCTTACCAGAATAAGCCTCCTCGGGTGTACTCATGCCAAGTACCTTGTGAGGACAACGGTTCTGTACATATAATGCAGTATTACATGCCTCTGCCCACAAGTGAAGGGGTAGGCCCTGATCATGCAACATCGCTCGTGCAGCACCCACAATCATTCTGTTCTTCCGCTCAGCAACCCCGTTCCGCTGTGGGTTATGGGGATCTATGAGCTCTCTTCAGATCCCTTCTGCGCTGCAGAAGTCCTTGAACTCGCCAGAGATGAATTCACCACCATTGTCTCTCTTAAGAGCCTTCACCTTCTTCCCCGATTCCTTCTTGACCAATGCTTTGAACTCACAAAACTTTGAGTATGTCTCGCTCTTCTTCGTCATGAAGAAGATCCAGCACTTTCTAGAGAAATCATCAACAAAGATCACATAGTACTTGTGCTTTGCTGTTGAAGCTATTGAGAAAGGTCCACACACGTTTGTGTGAATTCTCTCAAGGATCGTCGTGACGCGATTATCCTTCTCGTGAAAGGTGGCTTTCACAAACTTTCCCAAAGTACACCCCTTGCACTGATTTGACTGCGCAAGAGTGCCTTTAGGAAGCCCAGTAGAAATCTGTTGCAGTATCTTCAAGGCTCCATGGTGAAGGTGGCCCAATCTCCGGTGCCACAACTTGCCATCATCCTGTCTCACCACTCCTCCTGCCTTGCATGCCATTGCTACGCAGCCATCTACATGCAACTAATAAAGGTTCTTGACTCGAACCCCTATCTTCCAAGTTTCTCCAGTTGTCTTACTGCGCAGGAAAGCCTTTCCCTCGTTGAAAACAACATCATATCCCTTGTCTTCTAACATCGCCACAAAGATAAGATTCTTCTTCAATCCTGGAACATGCATCAATTCCTTCAATACGAAGGGTTTACCAGACTCCCTCCCAAAGGAAATGGAACTGATACCGGTCGCACTGTATCTACCATCATCGCCCATCTCGATGTGCACTCCAACATCTTTCTCATCCAGATCAGAAAACAAATCTCGATCTCCTGTCATGTGAAAAGATGCACCAGTATCCAAGAACCATACCGATCCCATCACACTTGATACCAAGCATGTGGTTAGTGAAAAATCCAACTCAAATTGCGAGGCTAAGGCCTCTCCCACTGCAGATCCAACAGCTTGCTTCTTTTTCTTCTTCTGCGGACAATTTGCGGCATAGTGTTCGTGCTGGTGACAGTGAAAGCACTTCACCTTGGACATGTCCTGATTCTTTCCTTTCACACCGAAATGAGAAGCTTTCTTGTTCTTCCCCTTCTTTTCTTTGGCAGCCAAAGTGCAATTTTCTTCATCATATGCCTTTGATGAAGATCCGTCCCTGGTATTCCGCCTGATCTCCTCTTGCACAAGATCCGACCAAAGTCTCTCCCATCCTAGCAATTTCTCCCAACCATTGACAGCGTCCTGATAGGAATGCCAACTCGTCGGAAGACCAAGTAGAGCCAAGCTCACCAAGTCCTCATCATCGACAGTCACCCCCACACTTCCCAGCTCATCCCGACATTGGGTGAACTTCGTGAGATACTTGGGCATACTGTCGCCTTTCACACACTTTATGTTTCTGAGTTCATCCTTGAGTGCCAACTTCCTCTAGTCGCTCTTGCTTTGGTATAGATCTGTCAACGCTTTCCACATCAAGAATGGAGAAGCCTTTCCATGGAGGCTCGACATAATGTGATCCCTCACGCCCTCCAACAGAATCCTTCGACACTTTGCTGTCTTCTTTTGCCAATCCCCGACTTGAGCAGCACAGTAGGTTTTGGGACATCCGCATCTATGAACTCCTTCAACCCATTATCATCTAACACCGCCTCCATCCTGTCCTTCCATGCAATATAGTTCGAGCTACCCTCAAGGGCATACTCCAATCGCAATCCGTTGAAATACATTTCAAGTTTGACACCAAGAAAACACTGCTGCAAATTCGAATTCCACCAGCTCAAAAACTCAACCGCTTCCGATCTAAAATTCGTGAGAACGAAGTATTTCTTGTACAGAGATCGACTGTATGGGCATTCACTGGATATCTCACCTTCCAAAAGAAAGATGAATCCAGAGGATACCTGGCCCAATTACAGACTCTGCCTGAAGAAATAAAACGTAGTCACTTCTTGAATAATAGATCTGATGATCAATCCTCGCTTTGATATCCTGTAGAACTTTTTCTACAAATCAACCAGCTCTGATACCATGTAGAAATTTTGAATAATTTAACACATATTCAACAAATATTATCCTTATCATGTACTATTGCAGAAAACATACACAATACATAAGCTCCTCTACATTGATCATCAATATAGCAGCATCAATAACAATAAAACATCAAGAGCATTCACACATTAACATAGTATGTATCCCGGGGAAAGCATCTCGCTAA
>APFE030197851.1:175857-213124 GCA_000404065.3 Pinus taeda | reverse complement strand
CAAAGTATAAATAAGAAAGATTTGGTAAAAGAATTAGATAATACTGATTCACCCCCCCTCTCAGTATTATTGTTAACAGACACATGTAGAATACAAAATGTTTCTTGGAGAGTAGTTTGTAAGAATGTTTTGTTGTGCTGGTGAAAACGATTTCATCTCTATTTTAACATTTACTGTGTAAATTATTTCCTTCTACTCTATGATAATTTCCTTTTCCTTTGAAATAAATCCTTTTGAATACATTTCCTTACGAATCTTGGAGTAACCAGGTTTTGGAACTAGTATCAAATTTGTTTATCCAAGCTCCTGTTCTGCTAATCACCTGCGAAATAAAACAATCATCAATAAAGAATAGGTCTGCGAGGAAGGAAATGAATGGATTTATTGAACTAAGATATCTATGGATAGAGTCCAGAGCGTGTTCATTAGATAATCAGTGTTTAAATTTGGTCGCAGAGACTCAGGGTCGCGTAGGAAGGCTTAGACAACTTTCATAGTTTGAATTAGCGAAAAGAGTGAAAATGAGTGTCTTCAGCCTTTTTATGGGTAACAGTCACATTTGGCTTGGAATTTATATAAATGAATAGTGGGTGGTTTCATTTTACGCAGGGAGCCGGTTTCAGGGGCCATCGCACCACTTTTGGCAGTTGAGCGGTATGTCCTTGAGAGCATGCGAGTTCACCTAGAGCTGCCACGTAACTAAAAGGGGCCTAAACAAAACCACAAATCTCGGGTGCTCTCGGGATGGTAAAGCTAGGAAAGAGAATCAGTGCGATATGGATGCACGTCGTCAAATTTGGGGGTGCAAGATCTAATGGCTATCGCAGGGTTGAAATGCACGAAGGGAATAAGGGCGAAGATTTGCAGGGCCAGGGGGGTTAATTTCACTTAACTATAATTAATTAATGAATAAGGTGGGGTTAAATATAATGAGCGGGTTTATGGAGTGGGACCATGATATATATTGATATAGTTTAATATATGTGGGTTTTATTTTAATATGGGATATATGTATAAGGGGAATGGTAAACAGTTTTTATCGTGTCGCTTTTGATTGTTGGGCAGTATTTCTCAAATGGACGTGATGTACCTAAGGGACTGACACGTAACAGGACAAAACTACCCATCTCGTGTGCTTTTGAGGTGTTAAGGGTCAAACAATGAGGGACGCAAAAACCGTCATATCTGGAAGTGGGTGATCAGAGGGCTATCGCGCGACGTACTTGCAAGGGCTGAATGGGGGAGTGGGGTTAGGCTCAATTAAAATGAAATGTAATTAATTGAAGATTAATTGTAGGATTTAACATATTGCGATGGGTTAATAAAATGTGGGAGGTGGAATTTAAACTTAGGACAGTCGGGGTTTTATGGGTTTTTTAGGCAAAATATGGTGTGGAGGAGTTAATTAAGTAATACGAAGGGAGAATTTAAACTTAGGACAAGGGGGGTTTTATGGGTTTTTTAGGTGAAATATGGTATGGTGGAGTTAATTAAGTAATGCAGAGGGGGAATTTAAACTTAGGACAAGGGGGGTTTTATGGGTTTTTTTTAGATAAAATAGGGAAATTAATAAGGGGAAAATGATTTTTTCGCAGGGGAATGGCTTTCACACTAGGAAAGAGGTGTTTTGGGTTGGGAAATGACCTTTCGAGGGTAATTTTGTAGGGAAATGCGTGAAACCAAGGGGTAAGGGTCAAACTGAAGGGAAAAGTGTATATTCTTAAGAAATGATGGGATGATGGGGAAATTAGCAAGTATGTAATGGGGGGTGAAATGAAATGAGGGGAAGTTAATTAAATCAACTTGTGAACATCTTTTCACTTTCATAACTGCTCCAGCAAACTGAAACATCAGATTAACCATGATAAATATGCTTATGCCTTGACAACCTTGCATTTCTGCAACCTTTCTTCTACCTACCCTTTACTTATCCTAACATATTTTCTTCACTTTATTGGGTGAATTTAAGCTAACATACCCTTTCCTTCCTCTTTCTTTTGAAAAGAAAACTATATAATTCTAACCTTTTATATTCCAATGGCTTAGATTAAGATGTTAAGCACATTTTATTTCTCTACCTAACTACTAATCTGCCAAGATTAAAAAGTTTGGCTAGATCCCTATCCTCTATCTATAAACATGAAATTTAAAGCATGAAGTAGACAAGATTAAACTATTTGACTATCATGGGATGTGACATTTATGACAAGTTGCACACAACTATTATTTTGCATAGTAAAGGAAAAAGTAGTGGCACTTGGGCTTGCACACTTTCATGATTTTTTTTTGTTTGGGGTTCATATTTTTTGACCTTTTTTTATCTTTTCTTATTCTTTTTTTCCTTTGATATTTATTTTAGGACATACCCTCTTTACATTTTTTAATTTTTAATATGGAAGAAATTTTACAAAAAGTAAAAGTATGTACAATATTACAAGACTAATTGTAGCCAATTCAAAATTATGAATCCTATTATTATAGGACCCTAACACATGGATATTATGAGTTAGTGATAAAAGAAATCAAAGGAGAATACTTTGCAAAACATCCTAGGATGAGGGCCTATAGAAATGTTGTGTTAGACCTTCTAGATTATTTTACTGAATATAATTTGTCTGCAGTTTCAAAAGATCAAAATATATTGCCTGATGATCTCGGTACTTCAGCAAGTACTTCTATATTACCATTTCGTCCTACTCATCCATATACTGTCAAAGTGAAGAATAGACCTGTTGTACCTAATAACATTAGATACTGGCAGGTTTTTGGAGATAATGCTCAAATTGAAAACCTTTCCAGTCTAAACATGTATTTGAAGATACTAATATAGATATAGAATTTGATGTAGAAGATATTGTACATACTACTGTAAATAAATTAGAATTGCATGAAATAGATGAATAAAAACAAGAAACAAAAATTTTACAACTGAAAGCCAATATCCTACCTAGAGGGCTTGTTCCATTAGAATATTTATTTTATTTCATTGATGTAGCTAAGAAGCCCAAAATTGAACCCACTGGAGCTAGTGTTCAAGAACATGAAATTTCCACTGAACTTCAACCAAAAATCATCAAATTTTCTAAATCCTTACCTATAGCTGAAATTAAATTTTTGAAAGAATTCATCGATGTTTTTTCTTGGAGTTATGAGGACCTAAAATCCTATGACACTAGTATCATGCAACACAAAATTCCCTTGAACGAAGATCATAAACACTTTAAACAAAAATTAAGTAGGATTAATCCAATGTTGATGCCTCTAGTTGAAAAAGAGGTAAAAAGAATGTATGATGCAAAAATCATAGCACCTCTAAGATATTCCAAATGGGTGTCCAATTTGGTTCCCACCCGAAAAAAGACTTGTAAAATCAGACTCTGCATTGATTTCCGGAATTTAAATAAATCCTCTCTAAAAGAAAATTACCCTCGGCCTAAGATGGAACTCATCCTACAAAATGTAGTTGGATACAGCATGATTTCCTTGTTGGATGGCTTTTTTGGTTACAACCAGGTCTTAGTACAGTTAGACAATCAAGAGAAAACAACGTTTACTACACCTTGGGGCACTTTCATGTATGTGAAAATGCCTTTTGGCCTAATGAATACTGGAGCAACATTTCAAAGAGCCATGGATTTTACTTTTGTTGATGAAATGGGTATTTTCATAGCTATATATCTTGATGACATCACTATTTTTTCGAAAACAGTTGAGAAACACTTAAATCGCCTGAGAAGTTTTTTTTTATAAATGTCAGAAATTTGGCATTTCACTCAACCCCAAGAAAACATTATTCGGTTTGCAAGAAGGAAAATTGTTGGGACACATCGTTTATAATGAAGGAATCAAGATAGATCCTAGTAGAATCAAAGCTATACTCAAAATTAACCCCCCAGGAATATAAAGGAAGTTCAATCTTTTATTGGACAAATAAAATTTCTGAGGAGATTCATTCTCAATTTAGCTCAACTTTTAGAGAATATAACCAATATGATAAAGAAGGATACTAAGGTGAAATGGAACATGGAAGTTAGACAATCATTTAACAGTGTAAAGCAAGCTTTAACTCAGGAACCTGTGTTAATTAGTCTAGATTTTACTAAAGATTTTCTAATATTTTCATTTTTTATAGAAAACACCATTGTTGTAGTTCTCCTACAAAAGAACGATGAGGGCCATGAACAACCCATTGCTTTTTTTAGAAAAGCATTGAGAAATGTAGCATTGTGATATGACATTATGGAAAAAGAAGATTTTTCCCTGGTAAAGGCCATAAAACACTTTAGAGTGTATATTCTTCATCCACACATTATTGCTTTTTTTCCAAGTGGAGGGTCAAATATATACTGACTCAAAACGATCCATATGGGAGAAGGGGTAAGCGGATTGTTGTTATATTAGAGCACGATATTGAAATCCGACCAACTAAACTCATCAAAGGTCAAAGGTTAGTAAAATTAATGGCAAAATCTAGTTTGCATTCCTTAAATATAAATTTTCTGGCAATATTTAATGAACTAGGTCAGCTGGCGACTTCGATGGTGGCAGAATTCTTTGCTACGTCTCCCTAGTATGTAGACATTATTTATGTGCTACATAATTTACAAGCTCCTCCCAGTTTAACCAAATTTGTACTGGAAAGATGTTAGTGGTGTTTTACTAAACTGTTTATTGGAAAATGAAGCAGATAAAGTCATGCAAGAGTTCTGTTATCACTTAGGTTGTTCCCCAAAACTTGTGAGAAAAGGGAATACGCCCGAGGTAACCACTAACCAATCTTTTAGATGCAATTTCTAGCCAAACTTCATCCAGAGAGGGATCTCTCTATATAATTTAAGTTTGTTTATTTGAAGTTTTTATGCTAGTTATGATGTGCAGAGGTTTGTTTTAAATGGGTTTGGATGGTGATTTCAAGCAAAGGTAGGATGCAAGTCTGGAAGAGTTTTATTCCATTGGGAAATGGAGTCTATGAAGATGGACTGCACAGTATGTTTGTGTGATGATGGGCAATACTACAGAGCAAGATAATCAGTTTTGGAATAATATTGAAAGCTAGTGATTGGTGGGATGTAAGCCAGGGGATAAGGGGCAGTAGAGAATCCTCTATCATGGTGGCAGAGGGAAGATGCTTGAATATTTTCAAGGAGCAGTGAAGAATTCCTTGACAATTTTCAAAATGAAGGAATTAGTAGAAACATAAGAATTTAAGAATTTCTATTTATGCTATTTGTGAAGAAAACATCAATAACATCAGGAATTGAACACAGAGTGAATTTAAACAAGTACTGGGTTATTATTTTTCCCTGTTTTTAAGATTATGAAACATATATGAGATTTGTAAACATAGAAAATGAAAAACACAGTTTAGAATAACTTATTGAGCCAAAGAAAGACACAAGAATTCTATAGTAGAGTCCAGCATCATCACATCCACATTCAGAAGGTCCAGCAACAATGCATTTCAACACCCTTTGTATAAGTAAATATATGAGTTACAACGCAGTTCAATAAGAGAATCACCAACCCCGAATGCATTCCTTTGGGGGGTATTTATACAAAAAGAGAGTTTACAAAATATCTTAAGGATAAGATAAGAAGAAATAAATTCCTTCAGCTACTCTGTCAGAGAAATAAATGCAGAAATAAAGGTAGGAGTTATTGTGGCTGTGTTGGCTGCTTTAACTTGACAAGATATTTTAGACTTTTCACCCAGGAATTCGGCTGGTAGTTATGTCCTTGATTTTCTTTCCTGCATTACTGTCCTGATCTGTTCACCTGCTCTTGATTCATCTTTAATGTGTGTTGATCCTCACTTGAGCTCCTTCCTTCATATCTTCCACGTGTCTTGCTCTTTGACCAAGTGTACATAGGCACAAAGATCCAAATTTACTTAGGCAAAACTTCCAGCATACTTTGCCACCACTGTTCTCTAGGAAACTGATGTCTTTGTATTTTTACAAGTATTTCATCAGCATCAGTATACCTGTAAAAGTTAGGTTTGACTTCAAAAAGATGATTTATTTCATGTTCTATAAAAACAAATTCTCCAATTTGTCATACAAGCTCTGTCCGGAAGGAGGTCCTATATCCTCTGAGCTGCTGGATGATGCAGTGATCTGATTTGTTACATACATGTTCACCCGATGAGCATACTGTTGATGTGATAACAGTTTTTGATTGCTTGTTACTAAACTGGGTAGACCCTTTTGCTGCAAGTTTGTGAATTTCTCTGTGAAGGCATTAATATCCATCTGCATCTCTTGACACTTTCTTTCCAAAGTATGTATAAAATTTCTCATTGTTAGCACCTTCTTTATTGTCCAAATGGTGTCTATCCTGTCAGTGATCTCCAAAGCTGCCAATTGTTCCTTAGTATTGGTATTCAAAAAATGGATGAGCCTATTGGCCTGCTCAGGCATATTTCCTAATGATACCGTGGCCCTTTGAATTTGCTCTTGTGCCCTTTCTATTAATTCAATCTGTTCATAGATTGTCTGAATTGATCGCCATTGGTCAGTAATGGACTAGCCAATCTCGGTCCACAAAATCATCTTAATGTCTGCCAGAGGTTTATGCAAGGTGAGATCCTTGTCCAATGATTTGACCTTGTTCTTCAGGGCCTTCACCTCTCTGGTCTTCTCTGCCACTGTTATTTTTGATTTGTCATAGCTCACTTCTAGCTTGGCTAGTCTTTCTTTTGTCTCTTTGAGCTCTGACATTTCAGCTTCTAGCTCTTTCACTGCCTTCATCATTTATTCCATCCTCATGCTGGTCTCAGGCTCTGTTGTTGCTGCTGCTGTAGCATCTGTAGTTGATGTACCTATTGTTGATGCTGGCTCAGTGGGAGGGTTTGTTACTGTGTCTGTGGGGGGAGCAGAGACAATTGTTGGAGCTGTTTAGGGTGGCTAGGAGGTCGACTCTCCCTGCTTAGTTCGCAATGATTTCTCCAACTCTTGCTTTGACTGCATTAGCCTTTGGTTCATTCTCATCAATAAATCCATGACATCCTCTTCTGCTTTTTCTTGTGCTAGTTCTATTGTTTGGGGATGCATGGTGACAGGCAGCTTCAATTGCTTTCTAAGGGCAGCAATATCTTCCTCCTGCTTTTTGATCAATGCTTTGATGCCCTTGTCATCCTTGGGATCATGTCCCAACTCAACAATTATTTCTTCCAGAGTCTTTATTCGATTGTCTTTGGCTAGAGAAGAGATCTTCTCTAAATCCAATTGAGCAGATGTATTACTTAATGACTCTTTTAATTCGTGGGCCAGCATTGCCTTGTCTGCCAATGTAGCAAAGACCATTTCACCCGTTTGTTTGTGCAATTCTATTTGGTCCATTGGGTGTATGTCTTTGGCAAGGACCTCTAGATTGGTCCTTATGTAATCAGCTGCAGATTGTGGCTACTGAACCTTGGGCTTGAAATGACTTAAAATCGTTTTCTCCTCCTTGATGTCATAGGCCACCATTAGTCTATGCTGTTTGGAGGGTGTCACCTTAAGAAATTGATCATATAACTGAATTCTTAGTGACTCATTTTGAGCCTTAATCTCCATGAATGACTGTTTGATGTCTGATGGTTTCTTGGCTTGTGACCTTGAGGAGGAGACTTCCATTCCATGTTTCCTCTCCCTTTCTTGTCTGTGAGATCTAGCAGAAGTCTGTTGGCTGATGGCCCTCTCTCCTCTTGTGATTTCAGTGACGTCTTCCATAGTTTCCTCTTCAAGAGCATCTACCCTTTGCCTCTTGGCCTATTGCTGTTCTGTTGACCCACTTGCAGGTGTGGTCTCTTCTCGGTATATTTTCTTACTTCTCTCCTCGGGAAGAGGAGTTTGCAGTGCTGGTACGTCTGGTGCTTATGTCTGTAGTGAAGGGGCTTGCCCTTGATTGTGTTCCTTTGAGGTAGTAGGTTGTTCTTCCATTGTTTCCTGTTCTGCAACTACCAACTCCTTCCCCTTTACTGTCCATGTTGTTGGTGTAGTCCTTTCCTGGGCAACCTAATGTTCAGTTGTTGCAGTTGATGAGCTTTCCTCAGTTTGCTGTGGCTTTTTGAAAGACACTTGCCGAAAAGAATCTAAGTCAAGAGTTTTTTCCAAATATTTCATCGTTTGTTCCATTTTCTCTTCCTCAGTTAACTCTTCAACTAGTGTGCCCTCCAACCTCTCATCTTCGTTGGCAAACTTTTCTATGTCAGGGATGCTGCAGTGTTCATAAGGTGCTAGCCTATATTTTACCCTTCTTGCATTGATAAAGCCATATGGGTCATAGGGTACCCACCAAAAGCTTCTCTTGAGTCTGAATGTTTGACCCAATAGTTCATCAGCATCCTTCCATCCCTCTTTCTTGTTCATAACAAAGGGGCCTAACTAGTCTCTGAGTTTCAATCGGGCCTTTTTCTTTGTGCTATGGAAGTGACTTAGATCTGAATTAATGAGTTGCCTGAAATATTCCAAGGAAAACAGTCTCATTGGCACATATCTGGGTAGCCTGTAGGGGCATAGCTCATAGCCATATATCCTCATAATAGTGTGATTCTGGTAAAAGTACCAGTCACCTATTTTATAGTTTTTGGAGAGCTGTAGTATTTTTTGCATATGATGTGTCAGTCTGGGAGGAGGAGTTCTCATCAGGAGAGAAGAGACTGGGTATACAAATAAATCAATAAACTCACAATAAGAGTAGGGAGAACTATGGACTTCATGAAACATTGGGGTCCAAAACATCACAAACCTCCTTTCCCCTTTATGGTCCAATTTTATAATGGGGAATTGGAAGATATCTGGCTGGTAATATAAGAATAGATGATAGATATAGGAAGAATATTTGAAGATTCCCTCCCTATCTAGCCTCAACAATTGATCATGTATCTTGTTGGCAATAAATTTGGCATAGTTGTATTTGACAGTAGGGGGCTACCCTAGGGTAAAGATAGACAACATAACTAGTATGGTTTCATCAATATGCTCAATTTTTTTGAACCCCAACACAAAAGATATCATATCAACAACTAATCTACCCATTTCAATGAAAGAGGCATAGTTAAAAGGAGGTGGCTCCTTAGGCTCGCGATCTGCTCTCATGAACACTTTGGAAATTCTGGTTATCTCTGAGCTAGAGAGTTTGGGACCTTCATCCAGCAAGTACTTCATGGTAAGATGAAATTGGAGGTGGGTTGGTTTGAAGTTCAGCATCTGATTTATAGAGTCAAGAGTGATATAAAATAGGGTAGTCCCAGATGGACTCTTAACTGCCCTATTTGTTGGCTCATAGTTCTCACAACAGTGGTGAATGATCTCAGGGAATATATTCACAGAGGGGAGGTAGTATCTGGGTAGATTTGATTCCCAAATGCCATAGACATCATCTTGATTTAAGTAACTATTTCTGAGCTCACAGACTCCTTGCAGATGGTTTTAGTAGCCTACTAGGTCTTGGATTAGATAGTCTCAATCAGCCAAGGGAAAACGTTCCAACTCCTTGTGGGGTGCATTAAGGGGAGTGATGTTTAAGGCCACAGGACCTTCCATGGCTAAGCTTTGTTGCCTTTAAAATTGGAACTTTTGACTTTGTGCAGGAAAAATGGGCAGAAAAATGGCTCTATTGATTTTTCTGGGATTTTCACCATTGAAACTGGTTTATCGGCTTCAATTTAGCTCTATGGATTGAAGTTAACTGGAGAAGTAGGAGATATGGGCTTTCTTTGGCACAATGGGCTACAATTGTGGGCAAAATTAATCTTTGGGGGTTTCTTGGAAAGTTTACAGGGCCGAACGAGCTCAATTTTAGCTCACTATGTGATTTTGTGGTGAATTTAGCAAGACAGAGGCTTATGGGGGATTTTTGGGCAACAATACAGTGTTTCTTTTTCAAATTTGTAGGTGATATGGGAAATTCTATAATGAAACCCAATAAAAACAGGGTCGGGAGCAATTGGTGGTAAATACCTATTTTCTCGGTGGAATGGCTGATTTGTAGGTGACCAGGTGGGCCGAGGGGCTGAGCTGTGTAATAAACTTGCTGGTTGGCGGACTTGAATGGCGAGTTTGGTCTTTTTCACGTAATTTCGCATGCACAGGTGTGCACAGGAAACAAATAGAAAATGGGTAAAAACCAACATTTTCACCCTTTTTACTTGAAATTTTGACTTTGGCGGGTTCGGGGTGCTTTTTTGGGATGACGTCAGCATGACGTCATTTTGTCGTGTAGTGGGGTACGGATGCTGACATGGCAGGTGACGTGGCATATGACGTGGTGGGTGACATGGCCAGTGATGTCATCAGGTGACATCATTAGGTGACGTGGGGATGACGTCAGCAGGGAGGTGGGCGGGTGGTAAGTGGTATTCCCCACACTGCTTTTGGGGGGAAGTGGTTTCGGGGGAGGGGCCTCCGAACACACCGGGCGCTTGACACGCGTCCTCAGTATGGCAAAAATACCGCCCATCCCCCGGATGCTATCGTTCGACAGGTTAAGGCTTCCAAAATCACCGACTATTGTAGGATCTGGGAGCGTCGATCGGACGGTTGGCGAGTGATGGAGGTGGCGGTAGGTTAGCAGTGGGGGACTTGCTTTATTTTTTTGTGGATTGTAATATTTTTGGTGTATTTTCGGACTTTGGAAAAGTGGGATTTTGGGGGAAAACTGCAGGTTTCGGCTATTTTATTTAGCCAGAGGCCAAATAAGTCCCGATGGGCATGTGGAGCGTTGTTATTGGCCCCTGGTGGACCAATAAATCCCTAAAAAAAATTAAAATATGGATATAGTTAGCCAAGGGTCGGGGTATTAGATTTTTTAGGGATTTTTGTGTTTTTATACATAGTAAGGGAGGGGAATATACATAGGAGCTATATAATAAGGTTAGAAGGTTAATATGATTATGTGGGATGGGTTTGTATGGTTTAGTCTACGTTTTATACAGTGAAAACTTAGGCAAGGGGGGAATGAAAGGATGACAAGTGGTGAAGTTTAGGAAACTTTGGCAAAATGGAATAAAGACTTTTTACACAAGAAATGTGGCTTGTTTTTCCTAGGTGAAAACACATTTTCACTTATTTTTCTATGGGATGAAGTGGTTTAAGGGTAATGAGTAGATCTCATTGCCCTTGGGGGGAATGTGAGTAAGTGTTTCTTGGAAAAATGGGAAGGGGGATTAATCATGCTCCATTTGTTTTGTAGCCACCTTGCCATGGTACCTTATGATTTTGTGAGATGGCAACTTGTTCCGAAGGAGCAAATTTCTCACAAACCATGCTTCTATACCATCAAAACTGCCTACCCAACCTGGTATACCTATCATTTTCTCTTCATTTTTATTGGGTGCACTTGAACTAGCAGACCCTGATTCTTCCTTTTCTTTTAGCTGCCCTCATATCTAAGTCTACCATTATTTTTTCCAGGGCTCAGATTAAGCTGTTGAGACCCTTTGCTTCTCTACCTGACTACTTGCCTGCCAAGCTTAAAATGTTTGTGCAGACCTTTATTCTCTAGTCTAAGACAAGTGAAATTCAAACATGATCTAGCCAGGATTAGACTGTCTGGCTATTCATCAATTGTGACAAGAGTCAACCACCTGTGTATAGTGAAATTCTTCAAAATATGGAACCTTTGCAGCATGAAAAGGATGAACATATTTTGCACTTGCCCAGTCAATCATGAAAGATGAAACCTATTGGTATAGGAATCTAACAGTGGCTCCACTTGGGGATGGATTTTCCTAGTGAAAAATCAAGAACAACAGGTCAGATGGCCTTATATTTAGTTCTTTGATGTATTCTGAAATTTCTCCTTTGTTGTTCACAAAATGGCTCTTCTGCAATGCCTGTATTTCTCATGAACTGACTCTAAAAATTGCAGCCCTGTTTTGGGTACTCTGTTTGATTATTTTTCATCATTCTCACAGCTTCCCAAGTCTTTTTCTTTAGCTTCTTCTGATAGATTTAAAATGCAGTACCCAATGGTGACACAATTGCTTGCCTTCTCATCAAAATTTGTTGTAAATTATTCCTTATCCTATTGCTGTAATAAAATATAGAAAGTAAACACTACTATGTACAAATTAAAGTGCTGGTATTTTAAACAAGGTGGATCAAAGTAATGCTTCAGCATTCTGCCATTGACTGGTCCCTCATCTGCCTATGTACCATCCAGACTTTTCAAAATGTAGGTGTTGTTTCCTTGTACAGTCTGAATGATAAATGGTCCTCTCCATAAGAAATCAAATTTTCCATGTTTTCCCCTATCTTCTCTTCTGGAATCCCATTTTAAAACTTTATCCCCAATGAAGAAATCCTTTGCTTCGGTTCTTTTATCAAATATATTTTTAAGCTTTTCTTGTAGGATTTGGGATCTGTTATAGACCTCTTCTCTTGTCTGCTGCAAGTGAATAGTTTGATTGATCCCTCTCTGAATATCATTAGGTTATGCTTGTATCTCTTGTAGCAGCTTTATCACTGGGATTCCCAAAGAAGAAGGGAGTACTGCCTCCATCCCATAAACCAATTGATAGGGACTGGTCCCAATAGATCTCTTGGTGGTCAGTCTGTCTGCCCATAGGGCATTCACAAGCTTTTTATGCCAGTTTTTCTTGTTCTCCTCCAAGACTTTCTTAATGATGTTGATCAAGCTCTTGTTGGAGGATTCAGCTAGGCCATTACCTTGAGGGTAATAGGTTGTGGAATGGCCCAAGGTAATGTGGTATTTATGACAGAAATTAATCATTTTCTTAGAATTAAAGACAACAACATTGTCTGTAATAATTTTCTCCACGCAACCAAACCTAGACAAGATGTTGGTCTCAAGGAATTGAATGATTAATGAGTCGTTGGATTTCCTGCAAGGGATGGCCTCTATCCATTTCGTAAAATAATTTGTAGCAGTCAAAATCCACTTGTGCTGGCCAGAGGATGAAGGGTGGATTTCCCCAATGAAGTCTAAACCCCATTGTTGAAATGGTTTCTCAGTGGAAATGGGCTTGAGGGGCAGAGGGAGCAACTTTTTCTTGCCTTCAAAAATTTGGCATTTGTGGCAAGAAGTTACATATTTTTTCACATTAGCAAATAGGGTGTGCCAATAAAATCCAACCCTTAGGATTTTATCAGCAGTTGATTTCCAATAGAAATGTCCACCACAATCCCCTGCATGAAATTCTTTAAGTACTTTCTCAGTTTTTTCTTTGATTAGACAATTTAATAAAACACCTTCATGGTTTTTCCAAAAGAGAACATGATCTAAAATGCAGAACTTGGAAGCTTTCATTTTCAAAAATCTTTTCTTAGTTCTGGATAGTCCTAGAGGAGCTTGCAGGTTTAATAATACAAAAGATATGTCAGCATACCAAGGTGATTGTAAAAAGGCTTGATTGATCTGTGGAGTCGCCATCTCCTGCTCATTATCCAGTTGATTTATGTCAAGGGCTTGAAAGTTAGTTTCAGTCATGAGTTTAGCTAGTCCTTGTCCTTTTATCAATTTTGTTGGTTTAATTTCAATGTCATATTCCAGTATGGTAGCTATCCATTTGCCCCTTTTGTCTTCAATGCCTTCTTGCATCAGGATATCTTTAACAACAGTTTTGGGCACATAAGCAATCACATGAGAGTACAAGATATAAACTCTAAAGTCCTTGATGGCCTTTACAACTGCATATGCTTGTTTCTCCATGATTTGATATTTAAGTGGGGCATCTCTAAGGGCTTTGCTGAAGAAGGCTATGGGTTTTTCACATCCTTGGTCATCTTTTTGGAGTAAGACAGCAGCAATTGTGTGTTCTGATGCAAATGAGAATATGATAAAGTCCTTGTCAAAATTGGGGCTTTTTAGGACTGGTGTTTGAGTCAAAGCTTTTTTGATCTCTTCAAAGGCTTGCTTAGTTTCTATTGTCCACTTAACCTTTTTTAAGCATGTTGTTCAGCAATCTTATTAGCTCAGCCAGATTTGGTATGAATCTTCTAAGAAAGTTGATCTTCCCCAAAAAGGCTTGTAGTTCTTTAATGTTTCTGGGGTGAGGGACCTGTAAGATGGCTTGTATTTTGTCTAGATCAATTCTAATGCCTTCTTTAGAGATGATATGGCCCAATAATTTTCCTTCTTCTAGGCCAAATAATGATTTCTTTGGATTTAATGATATACCATATTTCCTGTAAATTAAGAATACTTTCCTTAGATGATCTAGGTGCTCTTGATTTGATTTGGAAAAAACTGTAAGGTCATCTAGGTAAATAAATAGAAAGTCATGGATCTCTTTAGCAAAAGAAATATCCATGGCTCTTTGAAAAGTTACTCCTGCATTCTTGAGTCCAAAAGGCATTTTCACATATTTGAATGTTCCCCAAGGGGTTGTGAAAGCAGTTTTATCAAGGTCATCAGGTTGCATTAGGATTTGATTGAAGCCTGAGAATCCATCTAACAGTTATATCCTTGAAGAACCTACTATCCTTTCCAGAATGTGATCCATTTTGGGCAAAGGGTAATTATCCTTTAAAGAGACTTTGTTCAAATTTCTTAAATCAACACATAAACTTATCTCCCCTGTCTTCTTTCTAGTGGGCACTAAATTTGAAACCCATTTTGAGAATCTGAGTGGAGCTATAATTCTAGCTTCGTACATTCTCTTAACTTCTTTCTCAATCAAAGGGAGCAGCACAAGGTTGACCCTCCTAAGTTTTTGTTTGAAAGGCTTTTGGTCTTGTTTGAGAGGTATTGTGTGTTGGATTACTGCAGTATCATAAGAATTTAGGTCCTCATAACTCCATGCAAAGACATCTTGAAATTCTTTGAATAGTTCAATATACTTGAGTTTTTGGTTAAGAGGCAGAGCTTTGGATAATTTTATCATTTTGGGTTTTTCTACAGTTCCTAGATTACAGTCCTCAATTTCTGTGTTTAATGGCTGCATTTTAGGTTTCCTAGAGATGTCATTTGAGTCAAATATGTCCTCTAAAGGAGTGAGGCCTGTAGGTATAAAGTTATCCTTCAGCTCAATGACTTCACACTCTGCTGCAATTGCATCCTCGCCTTCTTTTTTACTAAGTTCTTGTAAATCTGTTTTGGTGAACTTGGTGGGATGTAGAATTTGGTTTTCTATTTTAGCGGAGATATGTGTTTCAACTTTGTCTATTTGATTACTTTCTTCTATAGTGTTGGTATCCATTTTTGTGCTTGAGAACTCTTCTTTCAAAGTCAGGAAATTGTTGATTTGTGTGTCATTTTCAAACACCTTCCAGTTTTTGACATTATCTGGCACTGTAGGTCTATGTTTTATTTCAGCAGTGAATAGGTGATTAGGCTTGAATGACAATTTGCAAGTGCTTGTAAAAGTTGCTAGACTATGGGCATGCAGATTTTGATTCCTTGGAATTTTGGTCAGTTGGGATTCAAGAAAGGTGTTGAGAATTTCCATTGTAGCAGCTCTATATGACCTCAGCCTAAGAACATTTGTAATGAAATTACCCTTTATTTGTTGAATGATGAGGTCAAAGTCTCCCAAAATTGATATCCAGGCTACACCTAAGTTTTTTATCACTTTGAGTCCTAAAAGGAGGGCTTCATACTCGGCCATGTTGTTATTGCACCTGAAATTCAATATAAATGCATGTCCCTCAGAGTGGTCATCCTTCACATTGTGTATCCAAGCCCCTGCCCCTGCTCCTAGCTTATTAACAGATCCATCAAACTCTAGATACCATAGGTTTTCTTGATTTGAACTAGTATTAGGAGCTTTTTCCATTTGCTCAGCAGGGACAGTTTGATTTACGGTCTCATAGAATTCTTTATGTGTGACTGTTAATTTATTGTTTTCCAAGATTTCTTGAATCTGAATTGTGGATTCTTTGTCTAGGAATTCATCCTGACTTAAAGTCACCATTTTTACATCAGTTTGGGTTTGAATCTTAGTGTTGTATAAGATAAAAGAGTCCATGTCTGAATGTATAGAATAAATGGGAAAATTTTGGGGTTTTTCTTGACTACTTACCACATACTTCATCAAAGTTTTTCGGTATATCCTTTTAGGCTGGCCGAAGACTGAGATAGTGGTATAAGAAATGTCTAGTTGTAAAGACCCTTGTAGCTTGGCACCCCAGGATCTAGATAACGACATTCCATACTTGGGTGGAATATCAGCTACCACCACATCCATGAGAATTGTCTTGGCTGGATATTGGACTAATGACACACATAGATCCTTGATTAAGCCTAGACACTGGACATGACTGGAATCAAAGGAAAACAAGTCTTTGTATGGCCTTGTGATATCTAGGTCCAACTTTTCCATGACAGATTTGGGCATCAGATTATGTGAAGCTCCTGAATCAAACATTGCATTATGAAGCACCTTGTCATGAATGTTTAGACTCACATAAAAGGGAGGGACACCTCCATCTACTGTTTTACCATTTGCTTCAGGGCCAAATATAAGTTCTGGTTGATCATCAAGGATGTTCATTGAATCTTTGTTTTCTAAAATTTGTAATGATATGTTGATTTGTTCCCTAAAAACTCCATCCCTGGCCAATTCAGATAATGGGATGGGCACTTTTAACTTACTTATTTCAGCCTCCATATTAAAGGGTTTTTCTGTTTGTGTTTTGATATTTTGGGCAACAAGGTTGTGTCTTTCAACTGAGCTTTCACCAACTGCCTCTTTTGCTAGAATATTATGATGAACTAGGGTTGCTTGCTCACCATCTTCCAAAGGTTCTTCTACCAATTCTCTGAGTGGAGAGATAGATGTAGGGTGCTATTTTGATTTATCTTTGTTTGAAACATCTTCAACTATTGAACTACTTGGATTAGAAGTAGATTTAGGGATGAGTGGTACATGGGAGTCCTTGAGTTTAGTTTTGGTAGGTTGCTTGATTGTATTTTGCTTGGGATCATCAAGGATGTATATTATCCTACTTCTCAAGTTGTATTCCTTGTGGACTTCATACACAGTTGTTTCATACCCTTGCTTAAAATCAAAGGATTCGCCTGATTTCATTTGACACTAACTAAGGGTATGAGCTTCTTGGTCTTCTTGAGTTAGGAAAATTGGTTGGCCACTGTTGAGACCCATTAGATTAATGTATGGGTCCTCTGTTGGCTCACTAGATGTGGAAGCTTCTGCATAGTTTTCTTGGAAGGGAGGCCTTATGTTTTGGTCTGGACCAACTTTTCCTACATTGGGGTTTTAATTTTTTCTAAAGTTTGGATTTCTTGCATTGTTGTTTGGTTGGCTATCCCATGAAGATTTCCGCTCAATAGTTTCTACTATGTCTCCCAACCTGTCCATGCCTTTAATAATTGCATCAAGTTTCTGTTCAAAGGCAGAGGGTTCCTCTTTGAAAGTTGTTCTTCTTTCAGTCCTAGCTCGATTTCCTTTGGAAATTGGATTAGCTTCAACACTCACAGCTATACTCTGCATATCTTCAAGGCTAGGAGGAGCTTTCTCCCTGAGCTGGTAAGCCATGTCTGAGTCAAAACCATCAGGGAATTTGATCAGTGCTAAGTCTAGTGGTGGTCTAAGATTTATTGGAATAACAAGGTATGTATTGTTGAATCTGGCACAATAATCTTAGACACTCTCTTGTGGGCCTGTTTACAAGTTCTCATATTAAGTTAAGATGTGTAAAGGGTCCTTTTTCTTCTCCCATCTGTTTAGGAGAGTTTGATAAAGGGAAATTGTATTAGCTATTTTGTTTGCAGGGAGTGACCTAAACCATGCCCTTACATCACCATTTAAGCTTTAGACAAAAATTTTCATCCTAACATCATTATCATCAATCTCATAGTTTTCAAAGTAGTCTGTCATCCTCTTGGTATGTTGTTGAGAAGTGTAAGTGCCTGTACCATCAAAGTAGGTAATTTTGCCCTAATAATCCTATGGCATAGCCCCTGGATTGGCAGGCAACTGCAGGGGAGCATATCTATTTGCCATATTAGCAGGGAAAAGTGGACAACTAGAAGCACAGGGATAGGAGCTGAGATAAGCGCTGTGGATGGATGGGTGGAAAAGAGATTTTGGAGTAATAAAGGTGAACTGGAAGAAGCTACAGCAATAGGAAGAAGAGTTTGAGAATTTGCTGTAGTAGGTTTAATTCGAATGGGTTTTTGCTGGGATGGTTGAAGGTTTGAATCAACAAAACTCTCTTGATTTTTTGGTTTCCTAAGGCTCTTAGCAATCAGATTTGGATTGTCAAAAATAGCTGTAGGATTTGGGTTTGGGTTTGACATTGTGTATCGAGTTTTCTTCTTTGGAGCCAGCTTCTAAGTATGTTTAGGTATTTTCTAGGAATATTTGTAGGATACAAGTTTTGGCAATATCCTGAAGGAAGCTACTAAAATGTAGGAGGATTGGGGCTTTCCTTTAAGGAGGTTTGAAACAAGGTTGGCCAAACAAATATTTGAGGTAGTTTTTTAGAATTTAAAGCTAAACTGGGGTTGGACTGAAGTAGCTTTTATTTACTCTTGTGATTGCATAGCAAAGACAATTTCAAAGGCTTCCTCACTAACTTCAGGCTCCATCTGTAGCTTTAGAGTTTAGACAGTAGTAACAGACATTCATTCAGGTCCCTAGTGGAGTTGCCAATGATGCTATCACTCACGTTATTCCCCAAAACATGTGAGAAAAGGGAATACGACCGAGGTAACCACTAAGCAATCTTTTAGATGCAATTTCTAGCCAAACTACATCTAGAGAGGGCTCTCTCTATATAATTAACTTTGCTTATTTGAAGTTTTTATGCTAGTTATGATGTGCAGAGGTTTGTTTTAAATGGGTTTGGATGGTGATTTCAAATAGAGGTAGGATGCAAGTATGGAAGAGTTTTATTCCATTGGGCAATGGAGTCTATGAAGATGGACTGCTGAGTGTGTTTGTGTGATGATGGGCAATACTACAGAGCAAGATAATCAGTTTTGGAACAATATTGAAAGCTAGTGATTGGTGGGATGTAAGCCAGGGGATAAGGGGAAGTCAAGATCATTTATCATGGTGGCAGAGGGAAGATGCTTGAATATTTTGAAGGAGCAGTGAAGAATTCCTTGACAATTTTCAGAGTGAAGGAATTAGTAGAAACAAAAGCATTTAAGAATTTCTATTTATGCTAATTGTGAAGAAAACATCAATAATAGCAGGAATTGAACACAGAGTGTATTTGAATAAGTTATGGGCTATTATTTTTCCTTGTTTTTAAGATTATGAAACATATATGAGATTTTCAAACATAGAAAACACAAAAACACAATTTAAAATAACTTATTGAGCCAAAGAAAGACACTGGAATTCTATAGCAAAGTCCATAATCATCACATCCACATTTAGAAGGTCCAATAGCAATGCATTTCTACACCCTTTGTATTAGTAAATATCTGAGTTACAACACAGTTCAATAAGAGAATCACAAACCCCAAATGCATTCCTTTAGGGGGTATTTATAGAAAAAGAGAGTTTAGAAAATATCTTGAGGATAAGATAAGAAGGAATAAATTCCTTGAGCTACTCTGTCAGATAAATAAATGCAGAAATAAACGTAGGAGTTATTGTGGCCGTGCTAGCTACTTTAACTTGACAAGATATTTTAGACTTTTCACCCAGGAATTCGGCTAGTAGTTATGTCCTCGATTTACTTTCCTGCATTGCTGTCCTGATCTGTTCACCTGCTCTTGATTCTTCTTTAATGTGTGTTGATCCTCGCCTGAGCTCCTTCCTTCATATCTGCCATGTTTCTTGCTCTTTGACCAAGTGTGCATAGGCACAAAGATCCAAATTTACTTAGGCAAAACTTCCAGCATACTTTGCCACCATTGTTCTCTAGGCAACTGATGTCTTTGTATTTTTACAAGTATTTCATTAGCATCATTATACCTGTAAAAGTTAGGTTTGACTTCAAAAAGATGATTTATTTCATGTTCTATAAAGAACAAATTCTCCAATTTGTCATACAAGCTCTATTCGGAAGGAGGTCCTATATCCTCTGAGCTGCTGGATGATGCAGTGATCTGATTTGTTACATACATGTTCACCCGGTGAGCATACTATTGATGTGATAATAGTTTTTGCTTGCTTGTTACTAAATTGGGTAGAACCTTCTGCTGCAAGTTTTTGAATTTCTCTCTGAAGGCATTGATATCCATCTGCATCTCTTGACACTTCCTTCCCAAACTCTGTACAAAATTTCTCATTGTTAGCACCTTCTTTATTGTCAAAATGGTGTCTGTCCTGTCAGTGATCGCCAAAGATGCCAATTGTTCCTTAATATTGGTATTCAAAAAATTAATGAGCCTATTGGCCTACTCAGGCATATTTCCTAATGATGCCCTGGCCCTTTGAATTTGCTCTTGTGCCCTTTCTATTAATTCAATATTTTCATAGATTCTCTGAATTGATTGCCATTGGTCATTAATGGACTAGCCAATATTGGTCCATAAAATCATCTTAATGTTTGTGAGAGGTTTATGCAAGGTGAGATCCTTTTCCAATGATTTGACCTTGTTCTCCAGGGCCTTCACCTCTCCGGTATTCTCTGCCACTGTTATTTTTGATTTGTCATAGCTCACTTCTAGCTTGGCTAGTGTTTCTTTTGTCTCTTTGAGCTCTGACATTTGAGCTTCTAGCTCTTTCATTGCCTTCATCATTTCTTCCATCCTCATGCTAGTCTCAGGCTCTGTTGTTGCTGCTGCTATAGCATCTGTAGTTGTTGTACCTATTGTTGATGCTGGCTCAGTGGCAGGGTTTACTGCTATGTCTGTGGGGGGAGCAGAGACAATTGTTGGCGCTGTTTCGGGTGGTTGGGAGGTCGACTCTCCTTGCTTAGTTTGCAATGCTTTCTCCAACTCTTGCTCTGTCTACATTAGCCTTTGGTTCATTCTCATCAATAAATCCATGACATGCTCTTCTGCTTTTTCTTGTGCTAGTTTTGTTGTTTGGGGATGCATGGTGATAGGCAGCTTCAATTGCTTTCTAAGGGCAACAATATCTTCCTCCTTCTTTTTGATCAATGCTTTGATGCCCTTGGAATCCTTGCGATCATGTCCCAACTCAACAATTATTTCTTCCAGAGTCTTTATTCGATTGTCTTTGGCTAGAGAAGAGATCTTCTCTAAATCCAATTGAGTAGATGTATTACTCAATGACTATTTTAATTGGTGGGCCAACATTGCCTTGTCTACCAGGGTAGCATAGACCATTTCACCCGTTTGTTTGTGCAATTCTATTTGGTCCATTGGGTGTATGTCTTCGGTAAGGACCTCTAGATTGGTCCTTATGTAATCAGCTGCAGACTGTATCTGCTGAACCTTGGGCTTGAAATGACTTAAAATCATTTTCTCCTCCCTGATGTCATAGGTTGCCATTAGTCTATGCTGTTTGGAGGGTGTCATCTTAAGAAATTGATCATATAACTAAATTCTTAGTGACTCATTTTGAGCCTTAATCTCCATGAATGACTGTTTGATTTCTGATGGTTTCTTGGCTTGTGACCTTGAGGAGGAGACTTCCATTCCATGATGCCTCTCCCTTTCTTGTTTGTGAGAGCTAGCAGAAGTCTGTTGGCTGATGGTCATCTTTCCTCTTGTGCTTTCAATGATGTCTTCCACAGTGTCCTCTTCAAGAGCATCTACCCTTTGCCTCTTGGCCTCTTGCTGTTCTGTTGACCCACTTGTAGGTGTGGTCTCTTCTCGGTCTCTTTTCTTACTTCTCTCCTCGGGAAGAGGAGTTTGCAGTGCTGGTACCTCTAGTGCTTGTGTCTGTAGTGAAGGGGCTTGCCCTTGACTGTGTTCCTTTGAGGTAGTAGGTTGTTCTTCCATTGTTTCCTGTTTTGCAACTACCAACTCCTTGCCATTTGTTGTCCCTGTTGTTGGTGTAGTCCTTTCCTGGGCAACCTGTTGTGCAGTTGTGGCAGTTGATGAGCTTTCCCCGGTTTGCTGTGGCTTTTTGAAAGACACCTACCCAAAATAATCTAAGTCATGAGTATTTTCCAAATCTTTCATGGTTTGTTCCATTTTCTCTTCCTCAGTTAACTCTTCAACTATTGTGCCCTCCAACCACTCATCTTGCTTGGCAAACATTTCTATGTCAGGGATGCTACAGTGTTCATAGGGTGCTAGCCTATATTTTACCCTTCTTTCATTGATAAAGCCATATGGGTCATAGGGTACCCACCAAAAGTTTCTCTTGAGTCTGAATGTTTGACCCAATAGTTCATCAGCATCCTTCCATCCCTCTTTCTTGTTCATAACAAAGGGGCCTAACTAGTCTCTGCGTTTCAATCGGGCCTTTTTCATTGTGCTGTGGAAGTGACTCAGATCTGAATTGATGAATTTCCTGAAATATTCCAAGGCAAACAGTCTCATTGGCGCATATCTCGGTAGCCTGTAGGGGCATAGCTCACAGCCATATATCCTCATAATAGTGTGATTCTGGTAAAAGTACCAGTCACCTATTTTATATTTTTTGGAGAGCTATAGTATTTTTTGCATATCATGTGTCAATCTGGGAGGAGGAGTTCTCATCAGGAGAGAAGAGACTGGGTATACAAATAAATCAATAAACTCACAATAAGAGTAGGGAGAATTGCGGACTTCATGAAAGATTGGGGTCCAAAAAATCACAGATCTCCTTTCCCCTTTATGGTCCAATTTTCTAATGGGGAATTGGAAGATATCTGGCTGGTAATATAAGAATAGATGATAGATATAGGAAGAATATTTGAAGATTCCCTCCCTATCTAGCCTCAAAAATTGATCATGTATCTTGTTGGCAATAAACTTGGCATAGTTGTATTTGACAGCTAGGGGCTGCCCTGGGGTAAAGATAGACATCATAACCAGTATGGTTTCATCAATATACTCACTTGTTTTGAACCCCAACACAAAACATATGATATCAAAAACTAATATACCCATTTCAGTGAAAGAGGCATAGTGAAAAGGAGGTGGCTCCTTAGGCTGGCGATCTACTCTCATGAACACTTTGGCAATTCTGGTTATCTCTGAGCCGGAGAGTTTGCGACCTTCATCCAGCAAGTACTTCATGGTAAGAGGAAACTGGAGGTGGGTTGGTTTGAAGTTCAGCATCTGATTTATAGAGTCAAGAGTGATATAAAACGGGTAGTCCCAGATGGACTCTTAACTGCCCTGTTTGTTGGCTCATAGTTCTCACAACAGAGGTGAATGATCTCAAGGAATATATTCACAGAGGGGAGGTAGTATCTGGGTAGATTTGATTCCCAAATTCCATAGACATCATCTTGATTTAAGTAACTATTTTTGAGCTCACAGACTGCTTGCAGATGGTTTTGGTAGCCTACTAGGTCTTGGATTAGATAGCCTCTATCAGCGAAGGGAAAATGTTCCAACTCTTTGTGGGGTGCATTAAGAGGAGTGATGTTTAAGGCCACTGGACCTTCCATGGCTAAGCTCTGTTGCCTTTAAAATTGGAACTTTTGACTCTGTGCAGGTAGACTGGGCAGAACGATGGCTCTGTGGATTTTTCCGGGATTTTCACCATTGAAACTTGTTTTTCGGCTTCAATTGAGCTCTGTGGATTGAAGTTAACTAGAGAAGCAGGAGCTATGGGCTTTCTTTGGCACAGTGGGCTATAATTGTGGGAAAAATTCAACTTTGGGGGTTTCTTGGAAATTGTACAGGGCCGAACGAGCTCAATTTTAGCTCACTATGTGATTTTGTGGTGAATTTAGCAAGACAGAGGCTTATGGGGGATTTTTGGGTAGCAATACAGTGTTTCTTTTTCAAATTTGTAGGTGTTGTGGGCAATTCTATAATGAAATCCAATAAAAACAGGGTTGGGCGCAATTGGTGGTAAATACCTATTTTTTCCAGGTGGGTCGAGGGGCCGAGCTGTGTAATAAAATTGCTGGTTGGCAGACTTGAATGGTGAGTTTGGTCTTTTTCACGTAATTTCGCATGCATAGGTGCCTACAGGAAACAAATAGAAAATGGGTAAAAACCAATATTTTCACCCTTTTTACCCGAAATTTTGACTTTGGCGGGTTCGGGGCGCTTTTTTGGGATGACGTTAGCATGACGTCATTTTTTCGTGTAGCGAGGTACAGATGATGACATGGAAGATGACATGGCATATAACATGGTGGGTGACATGGTGAGTGACGTCATCAGGTGACATCATCAGGTGACGTGGGCATGACGTGAGTAGGGAGGCGAGTGGGTGGTAAGTGGTATTCCCCGCACCGCTTTTGCGGGGAAGTGGTTTCGGGGGAGGGGTCTCCGAACACACCGAGCGCTTGACACGTGTCCTCGGTACGGTTAAGGCTTCCGAAATCGCTGAATACCGTTGGATCTGGGAGCGTCGATCAGACGGTTGGCGGGTGATGGAGGTGGCGGTAGGTTAGCAGCGGGGGACCCGCTTTAATTTTTTGCGGATTGTAATGTTTTTGGTGTATTTTCGGACTTTGGAAAAGTGGGTTTTTGGGGGAAAAATGTGGGTTTCAGCTATTTTATTTAGCTAGAGGCTAAATAAGTCTCGATGGGCATGTGGAGGATTGTTATTGGCCCCTGGTGGACCAATAACTCCCTAAAAAAAAATTTAAAATATGGCTATAGTTAGCCAAGGGTCAGGGTATTAGATTTTTTATGGATTTTTTTGTTTTTATACATAGTAAGGGAGGGGAATATACATAGGAGCTATATAATAAGGTTACTAGGTTAATATGATTATGTGGGATGGGTTTGTATGGTTTAGGCTAAGTTTTATAGAGTGAGAACTTAGGCAAGGGGGGAATTAAAGGATGACAAGTGGTGAAGTTTAGGAAACTTTGGCAAAATGGAATAAAGACGTTTTACACAAGAAATGTGGCTTGTTTTGCCCAGGTGAAAACACATTTTCACTTATTTTTCTATGGGATGAAGTGGTCTAAGTGTAATGAGCAGATCTCATTGCCCCTGGGGGGAATGTTAGTAAGTGTTTCTTGGGAAAATGGGGAGGGGGATTAGTCATGCTCCACTTGTTTTGTAGCCACCTTGCCATGGTACCTTATGATTTTGTGAGATGGCAACTTGTTCCAAAGGAGAAAATTGCTCACAAACCATGCTTCTATACCATCAAAATTGCCTACCCAACCTAGTATACCTATCATTTTCTCTTCATTTTTATTGGGTGCACTTGAACTAGCAGACCCTGATTCTTCCTTTTCTTTTAGTTGCCCTCCTATCTAAGTCTACCCTTATTTCTTCTAGGGCTTAGATTAAGCTGTTGAGACCCTTTGCTTCTCTACCTGACTACTTGTCTTCCAAGCTTAAACTATTTGTGCATACCTTTATTCTCTAGTCTAAGACAAGTGAAATTAAAACATGATCTAGCCAGGATTAGACTGTCTAGCTATTCATCAATTGTGACAAGAGTCAACCACCTGTATATAGTGAAATTCTTCAAAACATGGAACCTTTGCAGCATGAAAAGGATGAACATTCAATCATGAAAGATGAAACCTATTGGTATAGGAATCTAACAATTTCCATGAAGGAGACTGTTGTGGACACTTGTACTAGAAAACTACTGCAAATAAGATTCTGAGGGTATGTTTTTACTGGCCCACCCTATTCTCTGATATCCAAAAGAAGGTTACTTCATGCCACCAGTGTCAAATATTCAAAGGTAAAAATAAACGTTTTCCTTTACCCTTGAGGCTTATATCTGCTGAAACCCCTTTCCAACAATGGGGCCTTGACTTCATAGGAGAAATCCACCTTGCAAAATCTTCCCAACACAAGTGGATTCTGACAGCCATTGATTACTTTACAAAATGGATAGAAGCGAGACCTACCAGACAAGATTCCAATATTGTCATCATAAAATTCCTGGAGAGCAATATCCTTGCTAGATTTGGTTTCCCTAGGAAAATTATTATTGATAATGCTGCAACTTTCAACTCACAAAGGATGATAGATTTCTGCAACAAATAAGAGAAAACATTGGGACATTATATAGCCTATTACCCTCAGGGAAATGGACTGACAGAATCCTCCAATAAAAGTTTAGTTAACATTATCAAATAGTTGTTGCCGAATAATAAAACATCATCACACATCAAGTTCGTTAATGCATTATGGGCAGATAGGCTTACTACTAAAAAGTCAATAGGCATGTCTCCATATAAGCTAGTTTATGGGATAGATGTTGTTTTTCTGACTGCATTGGGAATTCCCATTTTAAATATGATGCAAGAATTGGAGGTGGAACTCAACTATTTGAAGAGGAGAATAAACTAGACCATCCATTTGCATCAGACCAAAGAAGCAATCCATAATAGAACTAAGTTGATCCAAAATAGCATCAAGAAAACATTCAAACAAAAGACTAAGGATGATGAATTTCAGATTGGCAATCATGTTCTGAATGGGATTCCAGAATGGAATAAAAAGGAAAGCATGGTAAGTTTGAAAACTTTTGGATGGTACCTTACATTATTGATTCTTACCAAGGTAACAATGTTGTTTTTCTGAAGAATACAAATGGAACAGAAATACCTGGAGGACCTGTCAAATGGCAGGATGATCAAGCATTATGTTTTTCAGGATTAACAAAGTGTTTTCATCACAATCATTGTTGATACCATTTACTTTTATACTGTAATGAGTGGGTATATTATATCTCAAAGTTGAAGCCCATTGAGAAGGCCCTGAGCTTTGAGACATTTTTCCACTATAACTACAGAAAACTGAAAAAATCAGATGCAACAAATATTGAAGATGAGGATTCAAGGCTACTGGTCTACGGTGTTCCTGACATTTTACCAGGAATTGCCATCCCTAGCTGGAGCCACTATTAGGGTCCTATAATTTATGGATCAATGATCATTGAGTATTTCCTTTTAGTATTTCAGATTGTAAATAATATAGCTTTTTGCAAATGATTTCCAAAAAAAAGGATAGAGAAATGAAAATAAAAAGTGAAAAGAGGGTATAAACACAAAAAATAGAAAAAATAGAAAAAGAAAAGAAATTGTAAATGAACCCCACAAAAAAGGAATAAACATGAAAGTGATGCCATCTTAAGTGCCACTACTAGCCTTTTCTCTTTGTAATTTTTTTTTTTTTTGATATTGTGTGTGGCTTGTCTAAAATGTGACAATCCCTTTCTGCTTGAGATATACAGTTTAGTCATGCTCAAGTTTTTTCAATTTATGTTAATTAGGTTAGAGTGAATAACTTAACCAAACAATTTAATCTTGGTTAAGATTAGATAGGTAGTAATATGTGAATAATTTTAATCCAATTGTTTAATTAGGATTAATTTGGTTGATTAAGATTAGTCTAAGTGTTTGAAATAAATAGTGTTTATCTCTTTCAATAAAAATTGAAGGGGTTTGTATATTCGAATGCACCCACATTTGTTTTCAGATAGCATTAGAATAAGAAAATGAAGCTTTTATGTAATAAGTCTAATGTATTACCTTATCCAAAGTTTTGGTCCTTGGGTTATGTTTCATATGCCTGAAACATTTCGGCGGGACCTCCGATATTAACCTCCCTTCATTTCACAACACCCCAATCATTTACCACATAGATCTGATGACAAACGATTGTTTTTGGACCCCTCCCCCAAAGAGACAATGTTTAATGATAGGGGGGGTCCGAAAAATGGTTTCCCGCCCCTACGTGTCACCACCAATTTATTTTGGACCCCCCCCCAATAAACCAAATATTGCCACATCCCCCCTTTGAAAGCAGTTTCACCAACCTGCCTTCCCGCCATATTTCACCTCCACGACCCGTTACAGCTACCACTCCCGTTACGCCACCTCTTGCTACACCCATCACTCCCGCCAATGGTCCCTCTCCACTCATCCACCAATCCCCAGCTACCACGTCTGAGAGCATTGCAACCTCCATAAATCCCCTATCTATTTTCCTATGCCATTTTAGGAATTAATTCCCTAAAAAGGCTGTTAATCCAATTATTAAGGCCAGTTCACAGCAAATAAATATGATATTTATCATTGGGATTACACCTTTCTTTCCTCACTCTTTCAATAGTGATCCTGCCCCTCTGTTCTCTAATCTTGCCGCAACATTTCTATTGCCTATCATTCATAAATTGACGAAGTTTTTCCACTCTGAGTTCCTGCCAATTACTGGACACACAACAATTTCCTACTGTTACAATCTTCAATTCTCCATTCTACCACCACCATGGAACCTAAAACTGCCCCTTTAATCATTTTTATGCTCACTCACCCTATTGATTTAGAAAATACCCCACTCACAGATAGAGATTACAAAATCACCGAAACACAGTGTGAATTCAACTTGTTCAAATTACGCTACTATTTTTGGGATAATTTCCTTGACCAATCTTATGAGATACACCTTTGTCAACCCAGACTCCCTCTATTTGTTTTTCCCCAATCCTATCATTTTCCAAAATTATTCCTAAGATGCCAAGCCTCTTACCTTGCAAGTAATATGGAAATTATATCCCCAAATGGTGAAATTCTCTTCACCATCACAACTGATAGCATTAATCAAATGCCTCAAGTTCCTCACTCTGATTCCCTCACCCCTTTCTCCATTGAATCTCTCAGAGAAATTTACTAGAAATTAACTTGCCCCCAGAGAGCTTCCATCTTCGAAATATTCCTCCCTGAAGACTCTCAACTCCCTAAGAAAAATCCTCCATATCCCTCTTCTATGTTCCCTTAAAGGACAATACAAATTATTTATGTTTTTCATCCATTCTTAGTTATTATTCAGATGAGTAGGTAGATGAACCTATTCTAGGCTTTCTATTGACCCCTTCTTCAGAAGAAGGGCCATCATTCACTTTTTACTATGGTAGCTTCTTATCAAATGTAATTCATGAACAATTCCTTCAGTTTTTAACTGAAGGAATGCTCATATATTCATAAATTCTTATGTATATTTTTATGTTTTTGCGAATAGATAAGTTTCAATTCTCAGTGTAGAAACTTGATCAACAAGGAGAGCCAGATTCAATTGTTTTCCGGACTTCCTCGCTTAGAAAAAAATCACATGAATGCAACTTTTCAAAGTTCATAAACCAATTTGTATATCCATCTACTTATTTGTTAAGTGGCCATCAGGTTCTAAGAATCATTGAAGACATTCAGAAGGTTTTGCAGGTTAGTGAATAGGTCAAAATAGGGGATTAGTACCTTTACCAATCATTCATAGAGATTAGAGTGAATGGTTCAGAGATTCCACCATAAAAAATGCCCAAATATTTGCTAATGAGGATATTTTCCTTGGAATACATCAGGAAAATAATTCATTTAGATAACATCCATTTCGTGGCAGCCAAGAAGGAATTGTAGTTCCGGATCAATACTCAAGTTGGACCCTTCATCTGCAACAATAGAGTAACAGGAGAGGAGGTAGACCTCCTGCTGAAAAAAATGAACTTTCCTCTCAGTTTCACTTGGCCTTATGAGCTCTTTGGGTTAATTTCAAAGTTGAGAGTGGAAGAGTTAAAGAGTTAATTTCAAATTCCGAGTTAAAGAATTTAAAATACATACTAAGAAGCTTAAAGCAGGCTCTGGTCCTAAAATAGAATTTCCATCACTTGAGGACACACATGGAATTATTGTGCTCTTAGGTTTGAAGACTTTAAATATGGACAGTGGTACTATAGAATCTCCATCATCTTCTTGAGTTACTAAAGATATTCCAGCCACTGTCCCTCAGACACCAGAAACATTTATAGAACATAGATAGTTGGACATTTTTTAAAGATACAAGGAAATTAATCAAAGGAATGAGGCCATTCACAATAACGTATCAACTTAGTTCAGAAATAAATCCTCCTCCATTCAGCACATACTCATCTCAACATATGATACAGAGAAGGGAAGAATGCATATGTCATTATTGCAAGCCCACGGGTCTCAACCAAAGTCAGCAACAAACTTCAAATAGATCACCACTTTTGAATCAAATAGATATGCACAGGCAAGTAGGAGAGATGGTGTATTCTACTTTCACATAGACTGTTATCACTACCTCAATGTACAACTTACACTAAATAATGTGTAGTCTCAACTCGAATTGGAGAAAATATCCTCACTTGCCAAAGATACTAGAATCAAATACTTGGAGGAAATGGTGGTCAAAGTTGACCTTGATCCAGACAATTCAAAATCCACAAAGGGAATAATCAGAAAGAAGAATGATGACATTGCAACATTAAAGAAACAATTGAAGCTGCTAGTAACAGAAGATCCCCAGGCCAAGGAACTCGGAGAAACAAAGCTACAGAAGGAAGAGATGTTAAAGCTTCTAATGGAGCAAGGTGCCTAGATCAAAGCAATGGAAGAAGAACTGGACAAGATAATAATGGAAAAGTAATAGAATTCACAACTTGTAGTTGTTCCTCTCGATGCAGTTCCTATTTCATATCTATTGCAAATTGGTGTCCCTACTGCAATCACTATAGCAGGAACACCATCTTCAGTGGTGCTACCCACATTAGTTGTGGATGACTTAGTTAAGTTAGCTCAATCTATGGAAAATATATTAATATAAGAAGAAGAGCTAAAGAAACTAAAGCTGGAGATAAAGGTTTTACAAGAGCAGAGTATAAGGTTTGGAAATGCTTACTTGATAGAAATAAAAATGTCCCAGACATTGTCCCAAAGATTGCAGAAAATGGAAAAAGATTGTGCCATGGGAAATGCATTGGCACAGGTGAAGGAAAATATCTAGAAAAAGATTAATGAAGATATGGGAGAAATTTTTCCTTCAATCCAAATCATTTTTTAACAATAGGAGATGATTTAAAAGTCAAATAAAGCCATTGAGAACATTAGAAAGAAACTAGGAGATAAACCAAATGAAGCCACTGAGCTTATCAAATTTTAAATTCCAAGAGCAGTCAAGAATTGGAAGAATTAGAAATTGAAGACAGGACTGAAATGATTTTCGAAGTCAAGAAAATGTTAACTAAAAGGAATATGATGAGACAACTTGAAGAAAAGGGTCAAAACATAAACATACTTATACATATATCATTTTCCAAGCTGGAGCCTCTCTAGAAGAAAGGACTTCTAAACCTGTTAGTAATTAAAGATAAGCTCTGCACGTGGCCATACTACAGTGAGAAAATTATGAACAATGAAAGAGATAGCTCAAAAGTTACATCTAGAAGACTCAACATGAAAAGACAGGAATTCTTGGAAGCACTATCATATGATCTTGACATTTAGTATGCAATTCCGAACTTTTTCATCACCCGACTGACATTTGCTAGGTATACTGAAGTTGACGACGTATACAGGAATTTAATGAAGATGAATCGAGCAACGTTGGGATAAGCTCTGTGAATTACTAGAGTAAAAGGTAATTTTAGTGGCACAATTCATCGTTACATCACATACATTATTTCAGCGCCAGACATTTAGTTGTTCTCTTATTTCAGTTTCAAATAGTTTGATTTTCCTAATTTCATTGTAATAAGTTAGCTTATTTCAGTCCTATTATTTGGTAGTTACATCCTCGTCATTGTGACAGGAATTTTTTTGTAAGTTAGTTATAAATAATTCAATTGTTGAAGTAGTACAGGTTGGTTTTTGTATGAAGAAACACTATTGTATATTTTTATGAAGGATCAGCAAATTTTCCAAGTAACACATAAGCTCTTTCATAAGTTGTTGGTGAAGTACATCTATCTATTTTATGTTTTTATACCTCTCTATTTATAACACATATTTTTTTTCTGATCTAAATTATTCAAAAGATAAATAAAGGTCAAAATTTGTTTAAATCTACACTCTGCACCGAGCTACGAATAATTCATATGTTTTCCTCTGATCTTTGAATATAGAATTCAGGTAACAATGATCTATATTTTAAAGTTAACCTTAATCTCTTCTTCTTTTCCATTTCACAGAATTTAAAGAATCAATTTGATTGGCTACTTTTCCATGTGAGATCTATCTATATATAGTATAATTAATCTGTATTTTATGTAACATACTCCATAGCCCAATGGAAATATAAGTTATCAACCCACCATCCAGATACAAATCAAACCCCAAACTTCATAACAGCCTAATATTCAATCAAACAAACTTAAAACATATAGAGAAATCCCTCTCTCAAGATGGCAGGGCTAGATCCCAGCTTCCAAAGTTGGTTTTTGGTTACCTTAGTCATTTTCTTAGAAAATTATTGAGTGCTAACACACCTAAAGTTAAGTTGGCATCACTAGCTCAAGTTAGCCCAATAGGAGGGATAAAATCCAATATATAAGGTAGTTCGACCTCACAAAGAGAATACTACTCATATTTGAAATCAACAAAGGAAGGACGAAAAAGAGGTGCGAAAAAGGAGCATTGAGGTTATTATTGGGCAGTGAAGAAGAGGAAAAAAATTGACTTTGGGAGGAATTTTTTTGGGTCTATTTTCTATCACACATGCAAAGAAAGGAAGGCAGTAATATAGTCACATCAGACCCGCAAGTGAAACAACATACAAAGGTTCAATTGGCCTAATAAGAGACTATAAATAGGCCTCCATATCAAGCAAAGAAGGTTCTACATCTAACGAAGGAAAGGAGGAAGAAAAATGGTTTATCTCTAGCCCTAGATCAGCCACATATGCAAATAAATCAGAATTACCATAGGGTAGGAAGATCAACCTCTCAACTCGAAAATATTTGTAAAGGAAGGTCTCACTCTCTAGCCTAAGCATAAATGAAAAGGAATATTTCCAAGTGAAGTAGAGAAGGAAAGGAAGACACCAAAGAATAGGTCTCTAAGGAGACCTAGAGTTTCTGCAGTTGCAAGAAGAAGTGCAAAGGAAGAGATCAAGGTGCAAAGCAAAAGAAGGCATTGATTGAAGGACAAAAGTAAGAGAAACTTTGTCTTGTTCTTGGAGGATCGACTGGTCAAGGGTATAGGGTTTGGAATTTGTCAATTGAAGATTCAATAAGAGAAATTTGTAGAAGGGTTTTCCTCTCTAGGAAGAGAGAGGTTTTTCCATGGCTAAGAGATAACATCTCGTGTTCTTGTCTCTTTTGTTTTGGTAACTGTTTGATGAAGTAAGAGAAAACACTCTAATAATAGTAAGAGAGGATTCTGCTAATAATAAAAAGTAAAAAGTACCTCACAAATAGTTATCATTGTCAGAAGAGTCTCATCATACATAAATGCCTTATATTCTTCAACATTATGAACACGCGCACATTGCTATGCCTGTGTTACTATATGTCCCATTGTCATTTTTTTCTCCATCAAATTCATATTATCACCCTCATGTTCTAAAACCATTCAAAAGGTGTAATAAAGCCACATAATAAAATAACTCTTCATAGTTACATTCTTAAGCATATTAATAAAACTATAATAGGAATATTAGGTTTATTTCCAACCAAAAAAATCACGAAATTCACATAATTCAAACTATAGAGTTGAACATGAACTCTAATCTAATCAATGTTCTATTATAATTAGAGCCAAGGTTCATGAGTATACTTAGTTGCATGTCCATATTTGAGTATGGATGCAATCAAGTTTCCTCGATATACTCCCAATGTATTTTTTCATCGTTGCACACAAATATATAATGGATGTAAAGTGAAATTCATTACTGTTGTTTCCTTAAAAAACAATTAAATAACTAGAAGTGAGTCACCAAATATTTGACCTTTTGATATACCAAATTTTTGGACCTTCCTCAAAACTCATTTGTGAGCCATTGATTGAGAATAATTATTAATTTCCTCACTTATGACAGATTTCAAAGAAATGAAATAATTTGAGGTTAAATATAAAATTTCCCTTTTTCTTCCCTTGAGAGAGATTCCCTATGAGGCATCATCAAATTTTGACCATGGGATATCCTTATTGATCACCTCCTCCTTTAGCTCACGTTTTTTTTTTGGTTCATATTTAATCTGTGGGAAAGCATTTATTATATAACACATTTAAGAGAATGTTTCCTTTATGTCAAACAATTTAGGTTATTGTCTAACAAAACTCCAAAATCTACATTGAGAGGACAGGAGTTGATATTTCTTGAACCCTTCTTTGCAAACCATGATATAAATTCTTTTTCTATTACTATTCATTTCTCGTTCAAATGATTCTTTCCATTTCCTTCTATAACTCATTTTTATAAGGATATGTTATAGTTAAATAGTGAAATGGTTTCTTTTGTTTGTTTCCATAAGCTATATAAATATATATATATATAAATATAAATTGTATGTAAAAATAACATAAAAATTATGAAATTATAACATTTTTACCAGCAACATATAATGTCTTTTTGACCAAAAAGAAAAAATATAATACTTGTTATTTGAATAAATTAATTAAAGTATATTTAATATAAATGAATACATGGAGTTAATATTTTCTTATATTGTATATAGGTTAAGGAAATAAATTAGAATTTGTTTTTTGTTGTGGTAGCCATGACTTATTAAACTTACCTATGTGTACGAAGTTGTGGCCCAAGGACATCTAAGATATCATAATCACCCAAGGATTTCACCCACCCTAGAACAAAATTACCTTTAACATGGTTGGAGTTTTTTGGCGTCCCCTCTTGAGTATTGTGAGTTTTGAGCCTTCAGTGCATTACAAAATGAAGCTCTTGAATGTCAGTTTCCATAGTGGGACTTCACTTAAATTAGAATACGTTAAATACTAGCATAGATCCATCTTAATTTTGGATCTAACAAGAGCTGAGAGGGATCAAGTCTCCTTTCACTCTAAAAGAGGTTCGCATATCAAGAGATTTCATCCCTCTTCACACTTGGTAGATCCAAAGTTAAGATGGATCTAGGGTGGTTAGTTAAAACTTGTCTTATAATTTATTTATTTTAAATATATTGCCCTATATTTGAGTTCTACAAACAAATAATTTTAAACATAGTTTGAATGTCTTTTATCTTGAAAATTTTCAAATACTTTATATAGTATACATGACCAACAAACCAACATGTTCAAAAAAATATTAATACATGTACACAATGTTAGATTTTTGTATACAATTGCATTAATAACAATTGTTTAGTATTATTTATTTTAATAGAAAAGGTTTTTTGATCTAGGTGGATATTGGTGGCCACTTGGCTATTCCAGTTGGCCCCCCACCACTATTTCTTTTATTTTCCTTAATTGTAGTAGAGTTTACTAATTTTGGTAGTTTTTTGGGTCTTGAACTTCTGGAACAATTTTGAGGCCCTAAACGAAATATTTTTGGAAAATGGGAAAACCCATGGATTGTAATATGGGTTCGTAGTTGAAATTTGTAGTCCTCGAATAGATATTTCTAAATAGGTATCATACGCATCAAACAAATATCATATGCCAAAGTTACAACCCTCCGAAGTTGATGTACCAATTAATCCCAATGGGGCCCACAAAAGTTTGGCGCTTCATTACCTTGGTTTAATTTTTTAGATGTCTAGGGTTTTCCATTATTCCTCAATAAAAAATAGGCCTCTGAGTCCCATTTTAACACAGTTCAAAAGGAATGTAGCCATCACATCTCTTCTCAGAGATAAGCTACCATCACCTGAGCCAGTTTGTTTCAATTCTGCATGTAAAAGTTTTTTAGTATTTGTTATTAATAAACTAAAGTCCAATTTTTTCTATGGCTCTTTGTTTCTATTTAATTATGTATTTCATTTTGTTCCTACATAAATCCAGATCATTTTTATAATTGAATAAATGAAATGTGGAATTTAATTAAATATATTGATGATGATGGCTACTATTATATCTAAATTTTATAAACCAGCCTAGATTTGTCTTAACCCTGGATCTCTCAAGCACTAAAAGACATAAAACCCCTCGAGATGAAAACCTATTTTTTGAGTGAAAAACTTGAGGAAATGATTACACCTTGAGAGATTTGATCCCTCTCAGCGCTTGATAGATCTAGGGTTAAGATTGATCTATGCTGGTTTCAATCATGTGGAGTCACATAATATTTGTTGAACATATAATTATTCTGATAATTTTAAATATGCTAAATATGTTTATGATTAATTGGGTCAATTTAATTTTAAATCTACTTAGTCATTTATTTTTTTGAGAGGATAATGAACGATAATAACTTGAATGATGAAAAATGATGAGGTTAAAATTTTGACTGCAAACTATCTTCTTGTATTGTTCTTATTTTCACACCTGTTATTTTTGCCACCTTTTCATATCAAGCATATGAAAAGGGTGGTTTCAATCATTGACCATTCAAATCTTTATCTCGAGCTATTGTAATAAACATCATACATGGTTTTTCCTTCTCTCCAATATTAATAACAACTTTCTCCATTGTCAATAATTGTGACTTATGGAGTGCTAAAACCTGAGTAAGTTCCAATGGTAGTTGTTTCAATGACCTCTTTTGAATGCAAAGTGACTAAAAATGTTGATTGCTCCAAAATACGAATAATAAGAATGTACTCAATTGTAAATAGTTTATAGTTTCAAGAAGCAAACATTTCGGATAAGTGAACATTTTCTTAAAGATGAAAGTTCATGTATTTTATTTGTGATTGAATTACGTAACACATAAATCAATGCATGTTGCTGTTGGATACCTATACCAATAGGTTTCATATTTCATGATTGGCAAATATAAGTGCCAAATATGCTCCATCTTTGCTGCTACAAAGGTTCCATATTTGCAAGAAAAAGAAGGTGTGTATATGCCTGCATATTCACAAAAGTTTTATGGATGACCCAACAGTCTAATCTGGGTCATGCCATGGTTTCAATTTATGTTGTAGAATAGAGAAAGAAATCTATCCCAACTGTTTAATCTTGGTAGATCAGTAGCTAGGTAGAGAAACTAAGGTTCCCAACTGCTTAATCTGGGGCCTTGGAAGGAATAAGGGTAGTATTAGATAGGAAATGAAAACAAAAAAGCCAATGTAAAAGAAAAGGCACACAAAGGGTTTGCAAGTCCAAGTGCACCCTTCAAGAAGGAGTAAAAATGTTAGGCAAACTAGTTGGGTAGGTAGATGGGGTTGCAGAAGTGGTGTTTCTTTCAAGATTAAAGTTGCTAACCATGCACAAGCAAAGTAACACAGTGGAGCATGACTAACTCCCTTTTTTCCATGTGTATATCACTCATTACTAATACCCCTTCAAAAGTTGTGTACATAAGAGAAACTTAAAGTTTTATGATGGTTCTTATGGCCTTTAAAAGCCACATTTCTTGTGCAAAAGTCTTTTCATTTTGATCTACTCTTTACACTAAGTTTTTTTCAAGAGAACTTGGTTGTACTCATCCTCACCCATATTTTCCCCCATGTTAACAGCTAACTCTATTATTTAGCTCC
>APFE030197851.1:105308-145763 GCA_000404065.3 Pinus taeda | reverse complement strand
AATTAATTTTCACCCATTTTGTTAGACCATAGCTTGAAAGACTTATTGCCCTTTGCACAAGTGTGGATAATTACCTTACACATTTTATGCCATAATTTATTGATATGGTTGCCATATTGATACATCAGTTTTAGATATTTGTATAGTAATTTTCTATTCTTAAGCTTTGCAACAAAACCATCCAAAAGAAAAATCCTTGAAAATAGATTATAATAAAATAAATAACATATTTACCATCGATTACTTCCCACCATAATTTAAGCAAGTATTTGCATAAAAATGGATAGGAATAATATGTAAATAAATATGCTTAGGAGGAGTTACTTCCACCATTATTATGTTTTCCTCAACACTTATGTAATAGTATAATTGTAAATGTGTAGACTTACTTGTAGTCACTACCCACCAAAATTTATACAATATTTTTAGCAACCAATTTACTTCTAAACTTCACATATCTATTTATTAGTTCCTACCAAAGCAAGACTATAGGATGATTTGTCTATCTACAACTATTAATTTAGAATTGCATTGGCCAATGCAATTTATAATTAATTATGTAATTTTTCTTGAGCATAATTTCTAACTTGAGTTGGAGGTGTTATCACTCAGATTTTCCTTAGAGGTTATTTAAAAGAAGGAAAGGATCTAAGGTAACTACAAAACAATCTTCAAAGTATAGATCCTAGATGATCTATACTCAGAGAGGGCTCTCTCTTTATAATTAAGCATTGTTTTAATATCATATTAGGCTAGCTATTAATACTTAGGGATTTGTTTTGATTTGTTTGGTGCAATTAAGGAAACAGATGGGCAGAGTAGGTATTCAGGCCATTAGGCTATGGATTCAAGTAGGAAAGGTTTATTAGGATTTGATTAATCACCTAGGTAAGAGTCACAAGGCAAGATGGCACAGGAAGGACAAATATAAAGGTCTCAATGGATGGAAAACTTAACTAGGGCCAAGGGCAATGAAGAATCCTTAGCAAGGATCAAGATAAAGAAGGGAAGTTTTGTCAAATAGCAAGGGAAATTAAGAATCTTGTACTAGGGGCCAATAAAAGGAATGAATTACAAAAGTGAGGGAGCAATTAAGAATTCCCAGATTTAAGCAATTTAGTATAAAACATTAAATAAGCAAACAGCTAAAACAATGAGCACTTAAGCTAATTCTGATCATATTATTCCTTGTTTTCTTTTAAGAATTATAAGAAAACACATATGAATTCTTTTTAGTCCACACTAATTACTTCATTTTGTGAAGCATTTATACAAAATTTGATACAAAATATCTCATAACTACATGAGAATTAATCTAGGAAACAAAAAATATCTTCAACGCGATGATAGAGACAGATGGAAAACAGATTGTTTGTTGTCCATTTATTTATGAATGTGCTGGCTGCTGGAATTCGAATTTGTCTCTTGCAGTTGCCTTAGTAGTTATGTGCTGGATTTCACTCTTATATTCACCTACTGATACTCTTTACCTGCGTTGTTTCATCCTTCCATCCTGTATTACAAAACTTTACCATAGTAAACATTTTTTACTCCAGTAAGTCAGTGAAACTAGTCCATAATTCATTATCTGGCAATTTCACCATGATCATCTTCCTGTAAACTTCATTAGCTTATGTGTACTTAGAAAAATTGGGCTTTCTGGTCAATAGATGCTTTATTTCATGCTCTATGTAAAATAGATTATCCATATCATCGTAAAGTACCTTTTCTATAGGTAATGCTTTTATTGATCAAGAACTTGCTTGACTCTTGGCCTGTTTCTCTAATTTGTCAATATAGTCATCTTGTGTCATTAATTTGTCATGTATAACCATTGGGCTAGGAAGGCCTTTCTCTCTTAAAATGCCATATTTCAACATGAAGCTATCTATATATGCCTGAATACTGTGGCACCTTTTCTTTAAGTTAAGCATCAAGTTCCTTTTAGTAAGAACTTTCTTTATTTCAATGATAGTAGTTGTTCTGTCTTCAATCTCCAACTCATCTAGTTGGTACCTATTCCTATTATTCAAAAAATCAATTAACTAATTTGCCTCTTCGGGCTTATCTCCCAGTTCTTCTTTAGTCTTATGTATAGCTTCTACATCTATTTTTATTAATTCATTATGTTCAAAAATTACCTGAATAAAGGCCAGATATCATTGATGGAATCAATGATATTGGCCCACAATATATTTCTCATGTCTCCTAGTGGATTTTTTAATGTCAAGTCCTTCTCTGGGACTTTGATTCTTTCCTCCATCCTTTTGTTCTCCATTTCTTCTTCTTTGTTTTGAATCTATGCTAGCTCGTAGTTTTTTTCCAAACTTAACATTTGTTCCTTGATATTTTTCAATTTTGTGGCCTGGATACTCATTTGTTCCATGGCTTTAATCATCTTATTTGTTTTTTCTACTGAGATCCCTGCACTGGTTGATGTACCTATAGTTGGAATAGTCTCTCCTACTGGCAATGCTATCACTGGTGGAAGTGTTGGTGCCAAAGAAGCTACTAAAGTGGAAGGTACTGCTGTAGAAACTTTGGGTACGATAGTCTGAGGGCCGGTGGCCAACTCACTCTGCTTAGATTGTATTTCTTTTTCCAATTCCTTTTCAATTTGTTTCAACTGATCATTTAACTTAAGGACTTGGTCCATAAGTTCTTCCTCCTTTTGTTTCTCTATGACTTCTGTAGTTTTAGGATTATGGAGAGGAGGGATATTGAGCTGCTTCTTTAGTGCAGCTATATCATCATTCTACTTTTTAATCAATTATTCTGCTACTTTGACATCTTTGTGATCATGACCCAATTCTATCACCAAGTCTTCTAGAGTTTTTATCCTGGTGTCTATAGCCTAAGAGGAGCCCTATTCCAGTTGCAGTTGTGCAGTGGTATTGGTCAACCAATTTTGCAATTGATGTGTTGCGATGGCCTCATTAGTCAAAGTAGAATAGACAATTTCACCAGTTTTCTTGTGCAGTTGTATTTCGTCAATAGGATGGATATCCTTTGCCAAAACTTCAAAATCAGTCTTTAAATAATCAGCCATGGATCTTGGCTGTTGCACAGTTGGCTTGAGGAAGCTCATCTGCATTTTTCCTTCCTTTATGTCAAAAGCTGACATAAGCTTGGTTTGGTTAGTTGGAGCCATTTTGAGGTAGTAAGAATAGGTTTAAACTTTTAGTTTCTCATTCCTCGCTTTAATTTCTTTATACTTTCCTTTAATGTATAGGCTCTCTTTAGAGGGAGACCTGAAAGAAGATGCCTCTGTGTTCTGTTGCCTTTCCAATGCTTATATCTGTGAGGCAGATGGTGTGCCTCCTATTGGAATGGTTGGCCTGCTATCAATCCTTTCGGCTATTGAGTTTCCTGCTATTTCCTCACTGTACTCCTCCTTTGCATATGGGTTTAACCCTTGCCCTTCTAAAAAAAGTTGATCAATAGGCATAGTAGGAGTGGCTTCATCTCGGCTTCTGGAGGTTGACAGTTGTAAGTAGGGTGACAGCTTGAACGTACTCTGAGTGTGCATGGAGAACAGAAGGTTATTTTCTTGGTAAAACAAAAATAATGAATATTTTTGGGTTTATTAGCAAAGTCAATGCTTTTGGTGCGTATAATGGAAATGCGACAGTTGGTGCTAGAAAGTGATAGCTGGTGCCAAAAGACAAAAGTGATGTTTTGTTGTTTAGTGAAGGTGGTAAGAGGAGGCAGTAAGCAGAATTTATCGTACCGCTTACGAGGGTATGGCAATATCGGGAGAGGTCTGCCCGATGCCATTCATCGGGTGACATGTAGTGGCAGGGTGAACAATAAAAAAAATCACATCGGGTGGGTAAAGTTCGGCATTAGAGGCCGCTCGATATGAGTGTCAACCGTTAGATCTGAAGGGGTTAGATCGTGTGGTGGTCGAGGAAGGGACTTGATCGGGATTTAATGGAGGGGCCCGACGGGATAATAACCACAGAGGTCTCAAATCCAGAATCATTTCCCTACACGGAGGGGATACCTGGAGTGAAATCATTTCAAGCTTCAAGTTTCCCTGATGATGGATCCCAGTTGGGATTCGAAACATTGGCAGAAAAATCTTAATACTGTGGAATCTCCGATGTCTGAATCAAAAATATTACACCACAGAGGTCTCAAATCCAGAATCATTTCCCTACACGGAGGGGATACCTGGAGTGAAATCATTTCAAGCTTCAAGTTGCCCTGATGATGGATCCCAGTTAGGATTCGAAACGTTGGCAGAAAAATCTTAATACTGTGGAATCTCCGATGTCTGAATCAAAAATATTACACCACAGAGGTCTCAAATCCAGAATCATTTCCCTACACGGAGGGGATAACTGGAGTGAAATCATTTCAAGCTTCAAGTTGCCCTGATGATGGATCCCAGTTGGGATTCGAAACGTTAGCAGAAAAATCTTAATACTGTGGAATCTCCAATGTCTGAATCAAAAATATTACACCACAGAGGTCTCAAATCCAGAATCATTTCCCTACACGGAGGGGATACCTGGAGTGAAATCATTTCAAGCTTCAAGTTGCCCTGATGATGGATCCCAGTTGGGATTCGAAACGTTGGCAGAAAAATCTTAATACTGTGGAATCTCCGATGTCTGAATCAAAAATATTACACCACAGAGGTCTCAAATCCAGAGATTAATGACGTCGAGGGCTATGTGATTGGAGGAAGGATCTTAACTAATCATAGGTTGATTAGTTAATTCCTTTTTAATGCAGTGGAGGGTTATAGATCTTAAATGATTACAGATAGATTAATTAATCTATCTCTTAATTAATCTATCTAATTATTTCATTATTAAGGTTTATATTTCAAACCGGGGCAGGATATTAATGTAGGGGATTTTAATAATATATATGGGGACAGGGTGTATTTTCTGGGAGTTAACTATAATAAATTAATGTTAATATGAAATGGAAATGGAGATAAGAATGCGCTAAGTAAAATGTTTCAAAATATATTCATATTTTTGCATTTAAACATTATAACTTAGGCTTAGGTGCATTTTGTGGGTTTTTTGTGAGAAGGAGTTTTATATGTGGATAGTTACTTTTCCTAAGCAAATAGTGATTTTACTCTAGGAAAAGGGGTTTTTGGGGCAAATGAGTGAATGATGAAGGGGGTTAATGTTGATGTGCGTTTTTAGCACTTTATACCTTATAAGCCATTGGGCTGAGGGTCTGGTCCCTCCGGAAGTCAGAGAAATGCTCTGAGCCCCTTTAACTTTAAGGCTTTGGGCACTTTGACTCTTACTTGTGGGAAATTAGTGAAATAGGGGTCAAATGTATGAGGAAATCAAACATTTGGCTTTGTGTAGATGTTTCCTTGTTCTCCATACTTTTAAAGTAATATGATGATGAAAGTAAATGATATAAGTTTCAACTAATCATTCATCATACACCATTCGGTAACCATTCATGTACTTACCCACCTATACATCCTACGATTTTTTCTACTTTATTAGGGTGCACTTAAACTAGCAAACCCTTATCAAAATTTTCTTTTCTTTTACAATGAAAATCTATCTAAGTCTAACCTTATTACATCCAAGGGCTCAGATTAAATAGTTGAGCTCCTTTTATTCATTCCACATAATCTAATTAGCCACCAAGATTACGTTGTTCGGTCAAATTTTATTCTCTATCTATAGACATGAAATTGAAAACATAAAATAGCCAAGCATAAACATCTTGACTATCATGGATTGTGGCAAAGATAACAAGCTGCAAATAATCATTTATTCTGCATAAAAAGTAAATAGTAGTGGCATTTTGACTTGCACACTTTCATGGTCTTTTCTTTTTCTTGGGGTTCATTTTTCATATTTTTGACCTTCTCTTATTATTTTTGTCCTTTGATTTATCTTTTAGGACATACATTCTTTACATTTTTTAATTTTTTTTGAATATGGAAAACATTTGCAGAAAGCGAAGGTATGTACATATTACAGGGATAAAATAAGTCAATCATAAATTATGACACCTATTGGTATAGGAACATAATAGTGGCTCCACCTGGTTATGGCTTTTCTTGGTGGAAAGTTAAGAATTGTAGATCAATGGCCTTCTAAAAAACTGTGATTTTCTTCTACAATTTTTTCTTTGTTTTGTTGTTTTATTGATATTTATGATAGATACACTTTTGAAGCCTAGGGCCTTCTCTGTGGGCTTCAAGTCGAAAACCTTACCATCCAATCCACTCTAAAAATTATGAAGGATATAGTATGTACAACTAAAAGTGGTAAAATTAGTAACTTGGCTCAATATAGTGCTTCAACATTCGACCATTGACTAGTCCTCGTTCTACCTCTGCACCACTCAATTATTTAAGAAAGTAAGCATTATTACCTCTAAAAGCATATATAATGTATGGGTCTTTCCACAGGAAATCAAATTTTCCATGTTTCCCTTTATCTTCTCTTCTGGAGTCCCACTTCAAAACTTTATCACCAAGATAGAAGTCTTCTACCTTGGTTCTTTTATCAAAAACTTTCTTGAGTTTCTCTTGAGGTACTTGGGCTCTGATGTATACTTCCTCCCTAGTTTGCTGCAAATGAATGGTTTGATTGATTCTCCTTTGAATATCATTGGGATCAACTTGGGATTCCTAGAGTAGTTTCACCACTAGGACTCCTAATGATGAAGGGAAAACTACTTCCATCCCATAGACTAACTGATTGGGACTAGTACCAACAAATTTCTTAGTTGTAAGCCTGTCTGCCCACAAAGCATTGATCAATTTCTTGTTCCATGTTTTCTTATTGTCTTCGAGGAACTTTTTAATAATATTCATTAGACTTTTGTTGGAGGATTCTGTAGGTCCACTCCCTTGTGGATAGTAGGTTGTAGAGTGACCAAGGGTTATATGGTATTTGTGGCAGAAATCAATCATCCTCTTTGATTTAAATGTTGCAGCATGGTCTATGATAATTTTATTGGGGCAACCAAATTTGGAAAAAATATTGGCCTCTAGAAAACCTATGATGACATTATCAATGGCTTGTCTGGAGGAAATGGCTTCTATCCACTTTGTAAAGTAATCTGTGGCAATCAAGATCCACTTATATTGAGCAAAAGAGAGGGGGTGAATTTTAGCAATGAAGTCTAGACCCCACTGTTGAAAAAGTTTTTCAGTAGAAATGGGTCTCAAAGGTAAAGGTAGAAGTTTTCTTTTCCCTTCAAATATCTGACACTTGTGGCAGGAGGCTACAAATTTTTTCACGTCAGAAAACATGGATGGCCAGTAAAATCCAGCTCTAAGGATTTTATCAACTATTGTCTCCCAGTAGAGGTGTCCTCCATAATCACCTGCATGAAATTCTTGGAGTACTTTGTTAGATTCCTCCTTTAATAAACAATTCAACAGAATGCCTTCATGATTTTTCCAAAATAAAGTATTATCAATTATGCAGAATTTCAAAGATTTCATTTTCAAAAACCTACTCTTGGTTCTAGACAACCTTGGAGGAGCTTGTAAATTTTGTAAAATGTATATTATATCAACATACCAAGGTGAATCTAAAAAGGCCTGGCTGATTTTTGGAGTCGCCATTTCCTCTTCGTTATCTAGTTCTACAATAAAATTTATACCGAGGGCCTGGAAATTGGTTTCAGCCATAATTTTGGCTAACCCTTGGCCTTTAATTAATTTTTTAGGTTTAATCTCTATGTCATACTCTAATATGGTAGCTATCCACTTTCCCCTTTTGCCACCAACTCCATTCTGTGTTAGAATGTCTTTGACTACAACATTGGGAACATAAGTTACTATGTGAGAGTACAAGATATAGACTCGGAAATATTTGACAACTTTTACAAAATAAAAAGCCTGCTTTTCCATTATGTTATACTTTAAGGATGCATCTCTTAGAGCTTTACTAAAGAAGGCTATTCGTTATTCAAATCCCTTATCATTCTTCTGTAGTAAAACTATAGCAATACTATGCTCAGATGCAAAAGAAAAAATGATAAATTCTCTGTCAAACATTGGACTTATGAGGACTGGTGTTTGAGTCAGGGCTAATTTTATATCTTCAAATGATTTCTTAGCCTCTACTATCCATTTAATAAATGAATCCTTTTTCAACATGTTATTTAGCAGTCTAATTAGTTCAGCTAGGTTAGAGATAAATCTTCTTAAAAAAATTATTTTTCCTAAAAATGCTCGAAGTTCTTTCATGTTTCTATGGTGAGGTATTTGCAAAATAGCTTCAATCCTGGTTGGGTCAATCCTAATACCATCTTTAGAGATAATGTGGCCTAATAATTTTCCTTCTTCGAAACCAAATAAAGACATTTTTGGATTCAGAAAGATGCCATATTTCCTGCATTTAATAAAGACTTTCCTAAGATGATCCAGATGTTGTTGATCTGATCTAGAAAACATTGTGATATCATAAAGGTATATAACTAGGAAATCATGGATTTCCTTAGCAAAGGCAATATCCATTGCCCTTTGAAAGGTAGCCCCTACATTTTTTAGTCCAAAAGGCATTTTAACATACATAAACGTACCCCATGGGGTAGTGAAATAAGTCTTTGCTTGATCATTAGGATGGACTAAGATTTGGTTGTAACCAGAGAAACCATCTAACAATGGAATCCTTGTGGAACCTAATACCCTTTGCAATATGTGATCCATTTTAGGTAGGGGATAATTATCTTTGAGTGAAACTTTGTTTAAATTCCTTAAGTCAACACACAGTCTTGTTTCTCCAGTTTTCTTTCTTGTAGGGACAAGATTAGATACCCAATCTGAAGACCTAATGGGTGCAATAATTCCTTCTTCATACACTCATTTGATTTCCTTTTCAATAGAAGGTAGTAGAACAAGGTTAATTCTTCTAAGCTTCTGTCTAAAGGGCTTCTGATCTTCTTTGAAAGGGATAGTGTGTTGTATAATGCAGGTATCATAGGATTTTAGATCCTCATAACTCCAGGAAAAAACATCCTCGAATTCCTTCATAAGTTCCATATATTTCAGTTTTTCATTGGGAGGTAATGATTTAGACAATTTTATTAGCTTGGTATTCTCTTCAGATCCTATATTACATTCCTCAATGTCACATTTCAAAGGATCCATTTTAGGCATTTTAGAAATATCATTTGAGTCAAATAAGTCATCCAAAGGAGTTAATCCCTTGGGTAAAAAGTTATCTTTGAGGTTTAAGACTTTGGTTTCATCATCAATTACTTCATCAATTTCCATTTGTTTTAAATCGTGAATATCTGTTTTTGTGAATTTTGTAGGATGCAATCTGTCTATTTGATTTTCTTCTATTCATTAATTCTACTTCATTAAAGAAATCAAAATCTACGACTGTGTTAGTGTCTATGTTGGTATTTACAAATTCATTATATAAAGTTAAAAAATTGTTAATTTGTTTATAATTTTCAAATACTTGCCAGTTCTTTAAGTTGTCAGGAATAGTTGGTCAGTGCCTAACCTCAGCAGTGTACTGATGGTTGGGCTGGAAGGGAAACTTACAGTTACTGGCAAACATGGCCAAACTGTGAGCTTGCATATTATGTTTTCTGGGGATAACGACAAGCTTGGTTTCTAAAAAAGTGTTAAAAAATTCTACAATTGTACCTCTATAAAATCCTAGTCTAGGGTCCCTAGTTAGGTAGACACCATTAATTTGTTTAACTATCAATTTAGAATCTCCCATAATTGATACCCTTATAGCTCCCAACGCTTTAACCAGTTTAAGACCTAATAAGAGTGCTTCGTATTCTGTCATATTCTTTGCACATTTAAAGTTTAGTCTGTAGGCATGGCCCTTTGCATGATCATTTTCTAAGTTATAAATCCATACACCTGCTCTTGCACCTAGCTTGTTTACTGAACCATCAAATTCCAAATGCCATAATATTTCATGTTCATAATTTTCATCTCGGTAGTGGAATCCTTCTTAACTAGGGCATCTAGATTTTCTTTGTTATCTAATATCTCATGAATTTGGACATTTGAATTTTATTTTGCAATTTATTTTGGTTATGTTGTTATATCACTTGGAGTATCTTCTCGATTAGTTTCAACATTGTAAAGAATAAAAGAATCCATGTCAGAATGTACTGAATATATAGGAACGTTCTGAGGCTTCTCCTGACTACTTACTACATACTTCATCAAAGTTTCTCTATACAATTTCTTGGGATGTCCAAATATTGAAATGATTGCATAAGACATATCCAATTGCAGAGATACTTGGAGTTTAGCACCCCAGGATCTAGATAACAACATGCCATACTTGGGTGGTATATCAGCAACAACAATGTCCATGAGTACAGTTTTGGCAGGGTACTGAACTAGGGAGACACACAAATATTTTATGAGACCTAAGCATTTAACTTGGCTTGAAACAAAAGAGAATAGATCTTTATAAGGTCTGGTGATATCCAAGTTAAGATTTTCCATTACAGACTTAGGCATAAGATTGTGTGAGGCTCTAGAGTCCAGCATTGCATTGTGTAGGATTTTGTCATGGATGTTAAGGCTGATGTAGAAAGGTTGTATGCCTCCTTCAACTAGATTTCCATTAACATCTAGTCTAAAAAGTAACTCAAGTTGGTCATCAAATAGATTTACAGAATATTCATTTTCAACATAGTTCGTTTTCATGTTTGATCAACTCTATCAAAGGCATTGAAATTTTGATCTTGGTCACCTGTACTCCCAAATTGAAAGGCAGAGGGGATTTACCTTTTGGATTTTTGGAAACTTAGAGCCAAAGCTCTGAGCAGTGTGTTTTTCTTTTTCATTGTTAGGAGGATTTTCAATCGGATTTGCTAATATGATTTCTGGGGGTTGTTCCTATGTTCCTTTGAGGGGGACTGAAGTTGAAGGTCACTCATTAATAGGATGATTATCTGTTACATCTTCATTGGTGGGGCTAGGAGGATTTTGATGTGGTCTAGAAAGGATTTTTAAGGTTTTTGTAACTTGAGGATTTTTATTTGTAGCTCTTCCTTTCTTAGGTTGGCTAGGCATTGCTTTTTTATTCTGATTGGGAACATCAAGGTTCTTCTTGCTCCTTAAGTTAGACTATTTATGAACCTTGGAAATAGCAGAGTCATACCCTTTCTTATAGTCGAAAGGTTCCCCTGTTTGAGTTTATAACTGTTGAAGCATGTATAATTCTTGATCATCCTGAGTTAGAAAAACAGTTTCTTCATCATCTAAGCCCATCAAATTTATCTAAGTGTATTGTCCATGGTATTCTAGTTGTGAGGTCTTTGCAGAGTTTTCTTGGAAAGGTGGTCTAATGTTTTGATTAGGACCATTCTTGCTAGTGTTTTGGTTCTGGTTTTTCCTAAAATTTGGATTTCTCACTGGATTAGCCTATTGGCTATCCCAGTGAGGTTTCCTTTCAATAAATTCTATCTATCCATTCACCTTTCCATTCCTTTGGCCAAAGCATCCATTTTTTGGTCAAAGGGTGAAGTTTCCTCTTTCAAGGGTATTCTCCTCTCACTTCTAGTTCTAGCTCTTTTGGCAAGCAGATTAGCTTCAATGCTTACTGCCACACTCTGCATTTCTTCCAGAGTGGGAGGATTTCTTTCTCTTAATTGAAAATCCATATCTATATCAAATCCATCTGGAAATCTGACTAGAGCTAAGTCAGGTGGAGGTCTAAGGTGAAGTGGAATGGCATTATATACATTATTACACCTTGTGCAATAGTCCTGAACAATTTCATTTGTTCCTCTTTTAAGGTTTTCATATTCAAATAAAATTTGAAGGGGGTCTTTCTTCTTTTCCCACCTATTCAAGAATTGTTGGTAAAGGACTCTTAGACTATCTATGCCCTAATGGGTTAAATATCTAAATCATGTTCTCACTTCCCCACCCAGAATTTAGACGAAAATTCTCATTTGGACATCTGTTGTGTCAATCTCATGAAGTTCAAAGTAGTCTATCATCTTCCTAGTGTGTTGTTGTGTTGTGTATGTTCCAGTGCCATCAAAAGTAACAATTTTACTCTAGTAGTCCTGTGGCATAGCACCTTGGGGAGCAAGCATCACAAGGGAAGCATATCTATTACCTGTGATTCTAGGTTGGATAGGAGTGTGAACTGGAGTTGGGGTAATAGGGGGTGTTTGGGTTGTGGAGGAAGAACTAGAAGTAGTGGTGGGATGTTGAGTGGTGATTGGCTAAAGAGGAAGTGAAGGAATGAATGGAGGGGTGGACTGGACTTCAAAAAAGTGAGGGAATAATGATGAACTAACAGAAAGTGAAGCTGTTTTAGAAAGTTCAAGGGTTTTATCGGTGGTAAGGGATGACTAAGGGGAGTTATGTAGATGTGAACCAATTGACAATTGGCTCGTTGGATTTAATGTTCTCTGATGAATTCTGGATCTTGGACTAAATCCAAAAGTTCACTATGAGATGTGGTTCTAAACAGATTAGTTTCAAAATATTCATCAAAAGGAAGGTCTTCTAAAAGCAACTACTCAACGAGGCTTGAATGTGATCTAAATAAAGGTCTAGGGCTGTCTGAACTCTCTTGTCATCTGATGATTTTCATAATCAGGTTGGGATTTTCAAACACAAGGGGAGGATTTGGATCAGGGTTAGCCATAGTGTAATGAGTTCTCCCTAAAGCCAGATTTCAAGTCTTTTAAATGGTTTTATTTTATGAATGTTCACAATAACTTCTAACAATCCTTTAAGATGTTTTAAATTAAACTTCTATGTTTCTAAAAGGTTTATTTTAACCGGAGACTCTGATTTCGGTCCCTAGCGGAGCCGCCACTATGTTATCACTCATATTTTCCTTAGAAGTTACTTAAAAGAAGGAAAGGATCTAAGGTAACTACAAACAAAACTTTTAAGTATAGATCCTAGCCGGTCTATACACAGAGAGGGCTCTCTCTTTATAATTTAGCGTTGTTTTAATATGATATTAGGCTAGCTATTAATGCTTAGGGATTTGTTTTGATTTGATTGGTGGAATTAAGGAAACAAATGGGTAGAGCAGGTATTCAGGCCATTGGGTTATGGAGTCAAGTAGGAAAGTTTTATGAGGATTTGATTAATCACCGAGGTAAGAGTTCACAAGGCAAAATAGCACAGCAAGGACAAATCTAAATGTCTCAATGGATGGAAAACTTAACCAGGTCCAAGGGCAATGAAGAATCCTTAATAGAACACATATTTCATTAAATTTGGAAGTATTCAGTGGATCTAGAATATATAACTTTAACTAGATTAAGTTTTTTCAAAATGGGGAATTAGAAATTCACTTAGTTCACTAATTTTAAGGTAGATATTCATCATTTTTTGTGAAAAAATTATCATGATAAACTTTATTAAACAAATTCATATAAACTTGCAAAAACAAATCTTTCACGTTTTAATTTGGATTCCTTACATTATCTATTTTAATATTTTTATGGTTTGTATTAAAATATAAGTTTGTTAAGGTTATTTTATGAAAAGAATGATGTGTATTTTACTATTATTAACCCATTTAATTATAATCTGATATATTAAATATCATTTGTGTTAAGTTACAATTATTACTAAGACAATGTTGGCACAATTTAAAAGTCTATCACCTTTGCAACACTAGTAATATCGTTGAAGATTTAAAAAATCTCATAGATCATCGAGTTTATACTCATATTGGATTTAAATTTCAAAATATTTGTGATGCTACCAACCTTCTTGATCTTTTAACTAAACAAAATTATGATGAGCTTGAAACACTTCTTTTAATTCTTTTTGAGCATAACAATAAAATTCGAAATAATTTTGGGTAATATCTTTTTGCCTTCTTATATACCATATTTGGTCTTAGTGGATGATAATCATCATTATCACCATTATCATTTCATACTATTGTAGGAAATTTGTAGCATTTTAGAGTTGAGGAGAAAATGTTTTTTTAGGATCAAATTAAATGTTGAATGTGAGTAGTAGCATAATTTATTTTTATTTATTATTTGTACTTTTGTGTTAAAAACTAAGTTGATTGAGGCTTACTTAATGAATAATAGATTAATATGCAAGATACATATTAAGTATAAAATTTAATTGACAAATGATCATAGTAATGTGTCCAATATATACCAACAGAGATCCATCTTAAGTACAAATGTAGGGATCAAATTTATTCACGTGCAAACATTTTTAGAGTGCAAAATACAATGTGTTATTTTTCATTGTTGAAACTGTATTTTTGAAAGCTAAATAGAGTATACATAAGACCAATAAAAATTTTAACCATAAAAAACTTCTTTTTTTATATACATAGATATAGATGAAGTTGATATTGACATAAATTAGTTAACATAGATCTTCAAATAGTTTATTTGAATCTCTAGCTGAAATATTTTTGAAAAGTATAACATTTAAACATCTAATTCACACATTTTTTTCTTCTAATTACTTTACAACATATTCATTTTTCTATTTTTCTATTTAGAACATAACTTTTATTTTAAAGCGGCACAAACGGACAAACAAACTTACACATCTCCTCATATTAGGTTGTAGGATGAGCCTCTCAACTCAATTACTAATCATTTTAATGATTAAAATCAATCACGAATTAGAATAGTAACAAAGTAGTACAATTTGATTATTTTCAAACACGAGGAAAGAGAGACTAAACTATTTATTACAAATGTTTAGTTTTTGTTCCTGTAGTTTTTAAGGATATTGTATTGAAAAGAACATATTAACATTCATCTAAAACTTAGATTCCTTACATTATTTCTATTATCATTAATATTAATATTTATGTATTAAATTTGACTCATGAATAATAGATTTTGTAAAAAAATTCTTACCTATAAAGTTTTTTAACAATATATTAATATTGTTTTCTTACTATTATTGACCATTTTAAATTGACACTAACTGCTTTTGCTAAGTTGAGTACAAATTTATTATAATAGTACATTGTTGGCACCACTTCAAAATCTATAAGAGGAAATATTTTATAAGTCTAGTTGTGTTGTTCAATGATCAAAATATTTTTTTTTTTATAAATTAGAGCGCAACAAAATAGAAAATTTGATTTATATCAATTATAATAAGGAATATTAAGGAAAAATGACTTCAAACATTATTACAAGTGTCTAGCATCTATTCATTAAGTGTTTAAATGATTTATATTAAATAGAATACTAATTAGGTACCCCACTATTGTTTTAATAGACCAAGTTTAGAAGATGTTTTTAAGTGTATTATTGAATTTGATTATGCATATTTGATATGGTGAGAAGTCATGTTGGTCAAATAAAGCTTTGAAAACATAAATATTTCATGGCAACGTCATGTAATTTGTATCAATACATGATTACATTGAAATACTAAATAATATAAAACTCCAAAAATAATATGAAGATAATATTTTATATACAACAAATATTGAAAAGTGTTTCTGAATGTATATTAATAGATCCTCCAAAAAAAAATTACATTCATGAATCTTATAAACCTAATCTTAAGATATTTGTTCTTGCAATGTTCTTTCTTTGGCATCCATGCCCACACTATGGTATTAATTAAAATAGAACCAAGTTCTGTGTCATCAGGATTTGGTATCCAATATTGCTCTAAAATATTTCCATTGTATTTCCCGGACATAGGCTTCGACTAGTCAACCTTTACATGAAGATTCTCAATTTTATTATACCTAAAGATATCTAAGATGGATTTTGCCATTCAAATCATCTCTTATGCATCCTCATTTCCTGATCTAACTAGCAACATCCTTCCTTTCTCAACATCAATCATCAGATTAAATGTTGGCTTTGGCTTGTTTCATTTGGGTCCAACATATATTGGTTCATTTATCGCATTATCAAAATCTCCATCCATAATACTTGAGATTACATGGAGTTCATTACAATCAACATCAATGCTTTGCCTTCTCTTGCGCCAGAAATCCTCAGAAGATGAATCACTTCCATCTATTATTCTATGATCATTATAGATTCCATCTAATGTATCAAGAACTCTTTCCCAATGCACTACTTTATTTTTCCATTCCTCTATAACAATTGGTGTCCTCATTCCCGATAGTGTCTTTCCACATTTTTATGTATGATGTTATCCCTTCGTTTAGTTCTTTTAAATAGACATCATTCTATTTGGAAGCTCAGAAAGATGTCTTCCCTATGGGAATTATAGGTCGACCTTCATCATCTCCATAAGTCAACTTGTTCTGACCACTTAATATCTCTAATTGATTCTTTGTACCTTAGTATTGAAACATCATTGAGTATAAGAAATTGGAAGTATTGGACATTAAGATGTCCAACTAGTGCATTTTTCCCTCCTTGGTGTATACATTAAGGGAACTTTTGAAGTCATAGACCTTGTCAATAAGTATAGGTGGAAACACTTGATTTTCTTCAATTATGTGATATGTATCCATCATTTCAAGTTAAGAATATATATCTTTACTTTTGAGGTTGGAAGACATTCTTATGTAGGTTCCATATATGTATTCATTGGTGTGCCCCACAGGTAAGAACCCAACCTCAATAGTGATGAAGACACCAAGTGCAATTAAAAGTGATAGAAACATGAAAAGATAGTGATTCTTGTTATCACTTGCTGCATTGTCCAACTGTAATAACAAATGTTGAGGAAGAGGTTTAAAATCAACATTTTGACTTGTTGATCTTCCATGAGATATAAACTAATCCTTGTACACTTGACATTTTCAGTAAATAAAGGTGTCAAGTAATGCATTTGTAAGTGGGTTTCTTGAGCTTCCACTTTCATAAAGTGGATCACCATACATATCCATTTGTGACTCTTCAAGGTCCCTTAAGCACTTTGCAAGGGATGTAATAGTAAATTGTGATCCCATATGTACAAATGATAAAGAGAAATGAACAAAACCTCTTGTCTTATGCCCATGTGTAGGCATATCTGTCAATGGCAAACCTAAATTTGTTCCTACAATAGATTTTGATTTGACACGTTGCCTTGGGATTGAAGTCTTTGTTTCGTCCATTTTATCATGGATAATGCTCAAATACTCCTTTGGAAACTGCTCTAACATAATTATGTGGGCATAGTAGCATTATCTTCCACACATAACAATCTTGTTATGTTTGTTCAACCTACCTCGCGCCTTTTCTTCCAACTCTTTTGTAGTTTCTGACTGCATTTGTGCTTTCAACACAATACATTCCCTGCATTTACTGAAGTTGGGGTTCTTTGAAAATGCCACATCTAGAAACTTAGTATCCCAGATCTTGCTCATTGTTGATTGTGATATTGATGGGTAATTGAGCTTTTGAAGAGCCTCATTGATCTCTTTTAACAAAGAATTTTGTGTGTAAGTCGAATGAAGCAATCTTAAAGGAGAATATGTTCCATCTTCTTCAACTTAACATGTTTGGTTTGGTGAAAATTCTCAATTATCCATTACAATTTTGTGCAATATTTCTATGGCTACCTTTGTGTGAGCTCATGCTTTGCATGTGTTGGTGTTCGCATGAATAACTTTGATCTATCCATGTTGGAAATAATGTTGGTAGTTAAAGAATGTGCTTTGAGGAATCTTATGTATCTTATACCAGGCTTTCTTACAAATAATATTCCCATTAAATATCATGTCCTTTACATTTCTAGCAATAGGTGGTAGGCCATGGCCATGGCTCTTTCACATGAATGTGTTTGACATGAGTGAATTCAAGACAAATTCCCTAATACCATTTTTATTTATTTGTCTCATACCCTTCCTAGCACCTGCAATGGCATTCCGATCCACATGTTGAAGACAATCTTTTCTACAACATACACCTGCTACCAAAAGTCGAATTGCTTTCACTTCATCTATTTTTGTTTGACATTTTGCAATTTTTTTTGTAGCCATAACTCGTTTAATCCTTTTATATGGCCAACTTACATGCATATCAATTTAGTTTCTATCTGTTTCATTACAAGGATACCCATCCCATTTGTTTAAGGGATTTCTGTCCTCTATAACATTCCATATCACTATTTCCTTGGGTGGCTCCTTGAACTTTTCCTTGACCCTTAATATCACACCTTTGTTGTCCACCAACTTATTTATTGGCCATCTAACCAAACAGTATAGACTTATCCCCAATTCTTTATATCTCACAATTTCCATCCATCTCTTCCAAAAAACACCAAATTCCATTTCACCTAGTGTTTCACCCTCAATAATGTGCTCCTCGCAGACATTAACTAGAATTTATTTGGCAATGCACATGCATGTTCCCATGCATTCATTTGTAAGAGAAGCCTTTGTACATATGAATCTAACCCTATCTTGGGGAATGTTTATTGCCTGATCATGACAGTGAGGCTCCAAATCTGATTCTGGCCAAATCTCATAAGATTCCAACGCACCCCATAATGTATGCTCAAATCTTGTTGAATGTGGTAGAGGAGCATCATGTTTTAACACCTTCTCAATTTGAACCACTATGCATCCTTTATTTACCATATTTCTATGCACTTTATGCCCAAGCTTTGTATTTAATATGTAGCCCTCATCCAACTGCAATCCATGTTACAGAAGATCTACCTTGTCTCCAATAGAAAATGTAGAAGAAACATTTGCACCTATCAATGAATGTAAATAAGGTTAGTATTTACTCAATAAAACATTTACTATACTATCAATAATATTTAACACATGCCTCAATATTTTGATTTGCCTATGTTGTGCCTCAAATCTATGATCTTCCATGGCTGTATGTCCCCTTCATTAACATCCTCATCAATCAAATGTGGTTGAATGATACCAATTATCAAAATTGTAACATAACCTGCATTAATCCTTTCTCCGACATAATAAGTTCTAGACTCTGCAGATTCAACCCTCCCTAGCCCAATGACTTGATCACTAATAAGGAGATCAACATAGTCCCGTTTTGCCAAAATTATATTTTCCATTTTAGCCTGTATCAATTCTGTAACAAAAATTGAATCGTAACATGTAATTAAAATGTCAAACCATGTAAAGTGTGACTTTATATTTTCGCAAAAACACAACTTACAAAAATAGTAATATAGTTGCAATAATTTAAATAGTATGGTAGTCATATTGTATGTAATAAAACATTGTTTCCCACCATCTAGTGCCTACTACCAAAAATTACTTTACATACAAATTACACAAAAAAATATATGAAGACCAGGCAATTAGAGATGTAGATAATATCATCGAATGAAAAATATAATCTCATATCAAACCACCAACTTCCTATTTAACTTTAGAAACGACATTTGTAGTCTTGATACATGTTTATGAATAATGATCATAAGAAATTTGTAGAAGTTGAAGAACCAAAACATGGTCCTTTGGAAAATATAAGAAATTCCAAGATCGATGCTACATAAGGTGTCTAAAATCCCCATGAGAAGGAGAAATTATATTTATATTTCACTTAGTGAAGATGTTTGATGTTTGAACTTGATAATCGAAAGCCAAACTAGAGGTTTTCTTCCAAATAAAAGTTTTGGTACTGTAAATACTAGATAATTCTCATTTTTATTCTAAAAGCAAAGAAATTGCATTGGAAGAAAATTATAGTATACCTCAATAAGACATTTATTCATAAACTTCAAAATTATACAAAGCTCACATTATTCTCCATGGATCAAATAATTATGATTGGATTATTGTGTTTGTGCCAAAAGGAAAGCTATACTGTTATCTTTCCTTCCAACTCAAGTACAAATGTAGTGCCAACAATAACATATATTTATATACGATTATTTTACACTATCATTGATCTTCATAAATTGTTCCAAATTCAATAAAAAGGGACACCAAAAGCTGTAACTCTAACCATTGTGATTATTTAAACAATGTCACTCCTAGAGCATTGGTTGCATAAGCGTAATGGTGTCTAGAAGAAAGTTAGTAATCACTAGGTATCCTTCTTGCATAATCACAAATGCACTGCCAAGAATAATATCAGAGCACTAACCTTGGTGAGGGTGAAATCTTGATAGTTTTCCTTTTGGCAGAAGAACAAAGATCTAGTGCATTCTATAATTCCTTCTAACACAAATACAAGCACATTTCCAACAATAATTTTGCATTGCGAACAAAAAAAATAAAAAATTAACACATGCAAGATTTACTTCTATCACAAACACAAACACATTTTCAACTGCAAGATGAAGGAAATTTAACACATTCTAACCTTCCTTCTAGCAAAACGACAATCATATTTCTAATAACAACATTGCATTATGAAGGAAATATAATGTGCTAGCTTTCCTTCTATCACAAGTAGAAGCCCATTTCAAACAACAACATTGCACCTCAAATGAAAGCTAACAATTAATATCATTCCTTGTACTACAAACATAAGCATATTGCTAGAAGCAACATTACATGGTCAAATAAATCTAGCACATGCTAGATTTCCTTCTAGCACAAACACAAGCACGTTGCCAATAACAATATAATAAGGTGAACAAAATCCACCACACGCTAAATTTCCTTATAACATAAATAGAAGCATATTACTCGTAAAAACATTGTAAAGTAAAAGAAATCTTACACATTCTAGAGTTTCTTCTAGCACAAACACAATCACATTGTCAAAAACAACATTGCAAGGCAGAAGATATCTAGCATATGCTTGATTTACTTCTAGCATAAACAGAAGCACATTGCCAACAATAACATTGTAGGGCAAACGAAATCCAACACATAATAGAATTCCTTCTAGCACAAACACAAGTACCTTTCCAACAATATTGCATTGAAAAAGAAATCCAATGCAAGTTATATTTCATTCTAGCACAAATACAAGCCAATTGCTAACAACAATATTGCATTGCAAAAGAAATCTATTGCATTCTAGATTTTATTCTAGTACAAACACAAGTACGTTTCTAACACCAATAGTGCATTGAAAAATAAATTTAGTGCATGTTAGAATTCCTTCCACCATACACAAACATATTGCCAACATCAATATTGTAGGGTAAAAGAAATTTATCTCATGCTATATTTTCTTCTATCACAAACATAAGCATATTTTAAATAGCAATATAGCAAGGTGAATTATATATAACATGCTATTTGTGCTTATATCTCAAACACAAACATGTCACCAGTAACAACATTGCAAGGTGAATGAAATCTAACACATGCTAGATTTCCTTCTCTCGCAAACACAAGCACATAACAATATTGTAGGGTGAAAGAAACATACTGCATATCATATTTACTTCTACCCCAAACAAGAATATTGCCAAAAACACCATTGCAAGACAAAAGAAATCCAGTGTGCGATAGATTTCCTTCTAGCACAAACACAAGCACATAACATTGTAGGGCTAAAGAATCTAGCGCATGCTAGATTTTGTTATAGCAAGAACACAAACATATTACCAACAACATTCTAGGGATAAAGAAATCTAGCACATACTAGATTTCCTTTTAGCACAAGCACATTGCCAATAACATCATTGTAAGGTGAGGGAAATGTGGCGCATACTAGATTTCCTTCTAGCACAAACAATTGAATTGCAAACAACAACATTGCAATGCGAAAGAAATCTAGTGTACACTATATTTCCTTCTAACGCATATACAACCACATTGTCAATAAACTCATAAAAGGGTGAAAGGAATCTAATGTATGCTAGATTTCCTTCTAACACAAACACAAACACATTATAGCATTTCTAGATAAAAGAAAACTAGCACATGGTAATATTTACTTCTAGCACAAACAAAAGCATATTGCCAACAACCACATTGTAGTGAAAAAAAATCTATTACATGCTAGATTTCTTCGAGCCAAAATAGAAGCATGTTGTCAAAATGCGTTAGATTTATGCATAGCACAAACACAAGCAAACAACAACATTTTTTCCAAACAAGTTGTTCAACAAGACGTGAGTAAAAAGGCCTTATAACTCCCTTTATCAAACATTGCCACTCAACATCTAGAATTTTCGAAGTACTCATAAAACCTTCAATAGATGGAAGTTTATTAGGAGATAGTCTTTTAGGCTTCCCGTGGCCAGAAAGAATAGACTTTATCAGTAGAGATATGCAAGATCCCACTCACAACTTGAGCAACAAATAAGGCCACACGTGAAGTTAAAGGATCCTTTCTAAGTCTTTGAAATTCCGCCATTAATTCCACATAGGAATCGTGAACAAAAGCCATCAATTCCTTATTCCAAGAGGAAATAATTTGATTGTGTGTGTCATGTTTATTTTTAAAAGCAGTTACGAAGGCTTCATTTTCAAATAGATATCACCCGCATTGTGGCATTTAAGAAAACATACAATGATCGCCACTAGCATGCTGACTGAGAAATTCAATGGAAGGGGGGATAAGATGCAATTATCTAAACAAACCCTCGTAGTTTTTCCATTTTGGGACACATTTGTAGCAACACCAAAAATTTGAGCCAAGTTGTAAGACATATACCTCCTGTCCAATACCACACTTGTCTGTCCGGAGCCAAGGGTAATGGCAGCAAGCCATTTGTCAGTAATTTCGATCCCATTTTCAACTATGCATACATCTATAGTATGCAATTTTGTCACAACACTTGAGCTACTAAATATATTTGATATTTGAGCCCCCATCGAATTGTATATATAGAGGTGTCCCCTCACCACCTTTCAACACATCCAAGTGCATCATCCATGCCTCTGAAAAAGGTGGATATCTAAGGCAAGGATGTAGGTGTCAAGAGTCAAGTTTATGAAGATGTTTATCTCTATTTAGGGTGCAGTTTCCTTGGGAGAGAGACGCAGGTTTGAGGCACCATGGGTGGAGGCTAGAGGATTGTCTGGGAAGTTTAACTCTTGATTATGAGAGTGAGTTTCTTGTTGGATAGGGCTGCAGTCAGAGGTATGCTCATTGGGTATTTTTCTGTGCCATTTGGTCTGTTGCATCTCTATTACAAGCCATGGAAAGAGGGCTGCTACAAAAACTTATTGGTAAGCAGTTTGGAGGGTGTAAAATCCTTCTCTCTAGGCCACATATGCCAAGGCTAGAGCGCAGCTAGGTCAAGCACTCTTCCATGTGTTTGGGACTGCTTTGTAATCTCTCATAAGTCCAAATTGTAGCAAGGAGGAAGATGCATACGAGAGGGAGTTCTGAATGATGTTTGGGCTTTTCATAGTTGGATGTTTCTCTCCTACAGCAGGCCACATCCCTAGCTGTGTGTTACAAGTAGGCTGCAGGCATTGACAACCTTCGACAGGAGGTTGAAATGCTGGCAGGAGGCTGCAGGCCTTGGATCTCTTGGATGGGAGACTGTGACTCTTATCTTTTGTTTGATTAATAGTCCAAACCATCACCAAATTGGAACATAGGTGTTTGGAGGAAGGCCACAGTGAGGTAGGGGTCTAGGAGCAAAGAAAGAAGGTTGTAACAGTTTTCCATCAAACCCTCTCAATAATTGACATTATCTCAGTTCATCATTACAAAAGTGTTTCAGCCCTTTAAGATCCTCGACCTGCATTGTTTCTATGACTCACATTTTATGATTTGCATTCTATAAACTCTGGTCTGCTTGGTGTTCATAAGAATCACTACAGATCTCTGCAGTCATATGACAATGACTCATTATGTCTACACAACACCTTGATATGTAAAATAGTCTGTTCAAAATCAATATTGGCCATGATATGATGGATAAGATATGACACATGGAAATTGATACTCTACAAATCCCATGATAGTGACCACAATTCTCATCAATAACATATTTGTACTGTTGTAACCTTGTAGTATAACATAATTTAGATTTCATTAACTTCATACTAATCAAGCTTGCACCTTTGATTATTATTTGAAGCTGTCTAAAATATAATGTAGCCAGAGATAGCTTGCTCTTGTAATACGACATTATCTCAGTGCCCTGAAATCAGTATCTATGACATATCTCCTTAGATCCGAGTTATAAAAATTGATAAGAACCTCGCATAGAAGTAACATTGACAAGGTTAAGTCTTTAGCACAGTAAACCCTGTAGCTACTGGTATATGATATAAATATAGATGGCACAATCCTGAGGATGAAGATAAATTACAGAAGCATCATATGGGGTTCAAGTTGATCACACCCTTGTATTGTGTCAATCTTTGAATATCTAATTTTATTAGTTGAAATACCTCTGTGGCTCAAATCTGAAGAATATAATTTGAGGTAGTATGTCCTAAGCTTTTCATCTTGTGAAGATCACCCTTGGAACACTATGATGATTACCTTGTTCACTTGATCATCCATAATTGATTGGTGGCTTACTACTATTGAATATTGCTATATCTCTTCTGGATATTTAAATATCAAGTTATTGTATCTAAAGCAATAGCTCAAAAGGTCACTTCAATTGCTTCTCCAGATATTCTATTGACAATACTTTCAGATAGTTACATTTTTTGAGAGTAGCTGTTGTATGAATTTTGCAAAGGCCGAGAATTGTGAAAGTCTTGACATTGAGATCACTATACATGAGTCAGTACTACTGCATACACAATTGTGAAATAACGATTGTAGGGTAGTATGATGCACATCAAGATTGAAAGTTGATGTTCTTGGTGGTGCCTAGGGTTTGTCTTTGAGTGAGATTTGTCAAAATTCTATATAGCTGATTTACAGTATTGATAACTCATATGACAAGATGCATGTGGAAGAAGATGAAAGATGGAAGACTTGCTGATCAGAAGTTCGAAGGCTTGCTAATAGCTTAAGAAAATCTACCAAGGTTTTCAAAGTATTCACCATATGTCTACAACTGAATAGAATATTAAAGAAGTTTCTTTGATATCATGGGAAGTCAGAATATGTTACTATTAGTATGATTATGTATGACAGTTAGGGTACATTTTGATGATGTACGAGCTTCAGTTTTCCAGAAGTACAATACCTTCATCTGGCATATTCAACCTTGAATAAAATTTATTGTTGAGATTCATAATCTATTGAGTAGTCAATATATCTCAGGGTCTATATTTGATGACAGGTGTATCTAGGTCTTTATAGTGATTAGGGATTGCTACAGAGTCAGTTTCAATAGATTCCCAGAAACTGTTATATTTACAGTTTGTTTTTTCCTAGAAACAAGAGTTCTAGGGCTCACATGGTAGATATGCTTAAGTAGATTGCTCCTCAAAGTCATTTTGTTTTGATAGGACCACAAATGTCACTACGAATTAACTCGTGATTTGTGTTGCTCTCAATTTATATATTTCAAAGCTATCCATCTTCTGCTTTCCAAAAACACATGCTTCAGCTTTGATGCCAGGTCAAAATTGAAGAAAATTAGCATCATCTTATCACTGAAACTGGATCACATAGATAATTCAATAAGACAAAAATACTATGAAATGAGACACTGACAATTTTATTACAAAGAGCAAAAGAAAATGGATTTGGAAGCACATGAACACATAATAGAGCTTTTAACACTAAACATTCCAATTCGTATGACTCTTTATTGCCCAATAATCTTTCACTTCCTATAATCTCTCTCTCACCACATATGTAGCCAAGTTTGTCCTCTTATTGACTTACCATTTTATAGACCCTCAAATTACACAACACAAAATTGTTTCATGTACACTAATTTCAAAATTTGACCATTACTTTATTGACCTAACATTTTAACAACAGAACCAAGGCAAGCCTTTCAGGACCTTTCCTATAATAGCTCACATCAAATCACAAGATCCCAAAATGGCTTTTCCTGGTTGTAGTTAACCTCTGACAGATATGTCACCTATACTAAAGTGACACAAGAAACAAGATTTTCATAATGTATGACACAAATTCACGTCATTAAAGATGGTGTGACCCACCATAAGCCTTATGCACTAGATAGGGAATTGTTTGCCGGGGAAAATAAAGTGGAAAGATGAATAAGGTGTAGGATGATTTTGGTGAGATCTAACCAATTTTGGGAACAAAAGGGTAATCACAACAAATATGCACAATTGTGGTATCATTAAAATAACCTATTTAATCATTAATGTTTGTGCACAAAGCTATCAATGAAACAATGATCCTCATTAATATTTAGTGACAAACAAAGAGCATTAGGACAAAGTGTGCTAAAATAGTCTGTAGTTGTAGCTAATACATGTAAAAATTACCTTAATGGCTTTCTTGGAAGTTGTCTAAATCAAATCCTGTTGGAAATATCCTGCTACAGGAATACAAATACACATAAGAACCGTTAGACTATATTTTCAAAAGGTTGTTCACAAAAACCCTAGTTGGTTATTAGAGCACGATAAAATGTATTTCCTGTCATATCTTCACTTTTATATATAAACTCCTGTGTATGCAAGTTCAGCATTTTAGGATCTGAAGCACCCATGAAAGTGCCTCTACATATCATTGATCACATACAATAGTTTGAAAACAGTTGAATTAATACATGAATACACATTGAGAAACAAAATATGTATGAGATGTTGCAGAATATCAAATATAACAACAATTGTTTTTTTTCGTAAGCTACGGTGTTGCCATTTCTATTATATACAACCATAATGAAACTGTACAAAACCTGTGACCTCAACCTGCCCCAAAGGGAAACCAGGTTTGTTTCTCACTCATAGGAGCATAGTTCGGGAATGTTTACTTGTCAAGCTTAAAACAATATACCAAGAACCAAAACAGATCTCTATCTACGTTCTGATTTTCAATATCTAGACTTCGACCCATAATATAACTTTCATACAGATTGATTTTCTAAAGTTTATCACAAAATTCAAAAAAATAACAGAGCAGACAATCAATCTACCCAAATTTCTTGCTTGCATTCTCCTTCACGCTTCGCCATGGTAAATTCCTTTAGTAAGATGTGGACTTCCTCGATCTTGTTATCTTGGTTTTGCATCATAAGTTGCAGATTAGTCATCTCCTTTTTCATAACTAGCATCCCTTGGGAAATCTCTGCCATCTCTACAATAACCTGCTCCATTGCTCTGGCTAGCAGATGTTTCATTACCCAGTACATGTGAAGAGCCCGTTTGTATAATGTCAGGCGACCGCCCACATTCCCTAGGTCTGGAAGCAGAGTAATCCACTCCTCCATTTTTGGGTTGGAGGGTTCCTCCAGAACGTTGAATTCCATTGCGTCGATCATCCTCCTTATATCGCTATCTGTCCCTTGAATGTATGCCTTCTCTGCGTCCTTCGTTGCCTGTTCCATGGAGCATCTTCCTTTCTTCTGTTGACTCCAGGCCCGAGACTCCGGCTCAGATTGGGGAACCTACCGCGGTCTACCTCGTCCTCTGCTTCTCCTCCTGTTCCCTTGCTTCGATGGTCTACCCCTGTTGCTCTGGCCTACCTCGAAGGTATCCCTTGCCTAACCTTTGCCCTTTCCTATCTCCAGTTCCTTCTCTTCAGAACTTTCATCTTCCACCTTTATTTGCTCCTGCTCCCCCCAGGTGTTCCTCCTTCCTCCCTCCTGCACTTGCCTCTCCCTCCTTCCTCCTTCCGCCATATTGTTCGACTGCCAATGATAACTGGGTCGCGTGCCTCTCTGCCACCTTACCCTGCTCCTCACCACCTTCCCAGACTTCGAATTGTCTATCGATCACTATGCTCTTGCCTTTAAATGGAATTCACCACCTAACCTCCGATGCGGCAGATAATCGCCGCCGATCGTTTCTCCAATCTTCCTCATGATGCCGCCTACCCCTCGCCTTGGATTGCGGTCTTCCCTGCTCACTGTCACATCCTTCCTCATGATGAACACCTGGAGTAATGGCACGTGCTGGTCAGGATATCCCGTCACCGTTTTTACTTGCTCGTACGTCCCCACCCCGATCGGGGAATGATTATTTTCTCAGTCATGGAAGTATTGCTTCATTATTATCTTGACTGGTTATTCTGTTTAAGTTTTCCCATCTTGTCCTAGCCATCTGGGGTGTCCATATGGAATCTACCTTTCCTTCCCGTTCGTTACACCCCCAATTTGCCAGGTAATTAGCAGGTTTATTACCCTCTCTTCTTACATGATGAATGACGTTGTACTCTATACGTTTCATGGATTCTTCGAGGTCCTGGATGAGACCTACTATCCTCCAGCTCTTGGCCACCTATTCCCATGACTTGCCATGATTTAATTTCCTAATTGTCTCTATAACCAGATTTGAATCCCCTTCTATATCTGATTTCATGTAACCATTCCTAATTGCGATCCTAATCCCTTGATAAACCGCCATGAATTCAGCTTCGTTGTTACTCATTATACCTCCTCTGTCTGCATAGATCCACCTGGTCTGTCCTTGGCTATCTCTGAAGATCTCGCCATATCCAGCTGGACCTGGGTTTCCCTCTGACACTCAGTCAAAGTTGAGTTTGATGAAACTATCTTGAGGGCGTATGAAAACAACTGGGCTTTGGTTTTTTATAACATGAGTTTTTTGTTTGTTAGGGAAAACCATCTCGGGTTGCAGATTTAGCTTCCTTAGAATATAATTCTCTTCCTCCAAAATTTTCCAATCTTCCTGGTCCCACGTTTCCGATAGGATTGCTTCTCTTATTTGGTTCTGAGTTCTTTTCCATAAGTCCTCTGGTTTGGATCTCTTACCTTGAAAAATCCTTTGATTCCTCTCTTTCCATATGTTCCATATGTTGAAGCCCATTACCAAGTTCCAAGCTCTCCTGATCACTGGGCATCGAAATTGTCCCTTCCCCCATTAGAATAGAGTTTGGATTATGTCTAGGGGGTCACAGTTTGTCTTTCCAAAGAGGCATCTAGTTGCTTCCCATTGAAACTGAGCTACTGGGCAACCATTCAGGATGTGTTCCTGATCTTCTCCATTTTGGTCACACAAACTACATCTTGGTGGTCCCAAGAAACCTCTTTCCTGAATTTGGTCCCATGTAAGTATGCGTTTTCTACCAACTAACCATGCAAATAGGGTAACCTTTGGCCACCACCTATTCTTCCATAATTGTTGCCAATCTTGAGTCTGGGCTTCCTGTGCTTCCTTGGATTTTATGGCATAGGCTTCCTTAACTGAGAATGTACCTTTTGTATTTCCACCCCATCTGAGGATATTAGGTCCTTCTCTATTTTTAATCCTTCTTGAGTCCATCTCCTTTATTATTCTGGCTTTCAGATCCTCCTCAATGTGATTGCCCCATTCTTCAGGTCCTTTCCATTCTCTCCATATCTCATTTTCTCCTCCTTCCTTTCAATAGTCTTTGACTAGGATTAAGCTTTTAGCCTTGGATTCCCTGTAAATATTTTGCATCTCTTGGACTTCCATCAATCTCTCCTGCTATTTCCAGACCTCTTCCCAAAATTTTGCTGTACTTCCATTTCTTATTTCCCAAAAAGCATGTCTATTTATGATGTCTCTATTTTGACATGCCAGTTCCCATATCGCAGAACCTCTTGGCATTTCTTCCTTTCTCATGATTTCTTTGACTGTTGTGGGCATGTTATATTTCCAAGTCCATATTTCCTTCCATAGATCCTTACCGCCTTTCAACCATCTCCACCAAAGTTTTGCTGCTAGGACTTGATTTAAAGTAGCTGGGTCTCTTATCCCTAACCTCGCCTCCTCTTTTGATTTTGTTAGTTTGTTCCATGAATAAAGGGCCCATTTCTTCTGCTGTTTTGGTCCTCCCCATAGGAATTTCCTATATATTTCATTCATTTTAGTGCAGATTCCTTTTGGAATAGCCATCACTGATAGGGGATAGATAGGGATTGATTGCAATGTATATTTAAGAAGCACCAGCCTGACAACAATATTCAGAGATCGAAATGTCCAATTTTCTAATCTGGACTTTAGCTTCTCTAAAATGGGTTGCCAATTGGCTATCCTGAGCAAACTTATATCGAGCATGGTTCCTAAGTATTTGGTAGGCAGCTCTCCCTTCCTGAACCCTAGGATTCTGTTCAAGTGGACTTTAACCATTTCTGGTGAGTTGAAAAGGAAAGCACTCGATTTATCTTTATTTATTTTAGTTCCAGAAGCGTCCATGAATACCTCCAAGATCTCCTTTACCTTTTTGACTTCTCGCAATGATACCTTGCAGAATATCATGATATAGTCAACGAACTATTGGTGTGTAACTGGGACGTTGTTGCCCCATAGACGAAGCCCTTTGACTTTCCTTTCTCTTAGCTCCTTCTTAATATACCTCCCCAACCCTTCAGCTGCAATTATAAACAAGAAAGGGGACAGGGGATCTCCTTGCCGCAGGCCTCGCGAGGCATTAGAGGGTCAGGTTGGGGTACCGTTTAGGAGGATGGAGAAGTTCGGTGTGAATACCATGCTCAGTATACATTCCACCCATCTACTGGAAAACCCAAAGGCTTGAAGAATGGATTCCAAATACTTCCAGCTTATTCTATTGTATGCCTTTGACAGGTCCAGCTTAATCATCATACCTGGTTCCTTTTTTTGCTTCAAGGTGTGTATAACTTCTTGAGATACTACCAGACCATCTAAAATTTGCCTCCCTTCCACAAACCCAGTTTGTTCTGGGGAGATTATGTTGGGCAGAATAGGTTTGAGTCTTTTGACCATTAAGGTGGCTATAATTTTATAAATCACATTGCAGAGGGAAATCAGCCTAAAGCCCTCAGCTAATTGTCAGTTTGCCGTTTTGGGTATGAGAGTTAATAAAGTAGAATTTAGTCTAGGCCATACCTTTTGATGTATGCACGCTTCCTCCACCACCTCTAAGATATCTTCTCCTATGAAATGCTAGCAAGCTTGGTAAAATTCGGCTGTATATCCATCAGGGCTTGGGGCTTTGTTCCTTTTCAAGACCTTCACTATTTCCTCTACTTTCTCTAGGGTTTCTCCCCTCATCAGGGCTAAATTTTGGTCTCCAGTTACAAGCTTGGGGATCTCCTTGTTGATCCTTCCTATGGCTTCCATTTTATTTCTCTATGGTTCAGTGAGTAAACTTCTAAAGTGATTTACCAGGTCCTGCTCCATTTCCTCATGCTGAGTTATGCACTGCCCTTCCTTGTTTTCAATTGAGAAGATCCTATTTCTCTGTCTATGCTGGATCATAGCTTTGTGGAAGAATTTTGTGTTTCTCTCGCCTTCTCTAAGCCATTGCACTCTGGAATTTTGTTTCCATAAGAGTTCCTCCTGTTTCCTTCGCTCTTCTAATTGGCTTATACCATGCCTTCTTCTCTGTTTCTATCCTCGTTCCTTCCCTCCAGTATATCCTTCTACTGCATTTCCTCCATTTTTTGTTCTACGTGTTGCTGCTCTTTGAGGATGTCCCCAACTCATCTTTATTCCATTTTTTAATTCTTCCTTTAAGCTCTTTCAATTTAAGTTGAAAAGTTTTCATCTTACTTCGTCCCCTTTGATTGCTTTTAGTCCACCATTCTTCTATTTTTGGAACAAACCCTTGGTCTCTTAACCAGAAGGCTTCAAACCTAAATGGCCTTCTTTTGGGGCTCTATTTGGGATCTATTTCTAATTTTATTCACCAGTGGTCTAATCCTACTACTAGTAGGATTGCGGCTTCTATGAATACATATTTCATCATGATTTGTTCCGAGATAAGAAATCTATCCAATTTTGAAGCTATTTGTTTTGACCCTCCTCTGCAATTATTCCAGGTATGAATGCGATTTATTATCTGGATATCCACCAATCTTTGTTCTGATATCATATCTTTGAACGCTTCCATATCTGAATCTATCCTTCTCTTCCCACCCCTCTTTTCTTCTAAGGTCTTTATCATATTAAAATCGCCCCCTATAATCCATGGCATCTCTGGAATAGGTCTCCTCATTGCTTTTAGGTTTTGGAGGAATCCTTTTCGATTTGCAAGTGTATGTGGACCATACACACCTGTTAATACCACACATTCCGTTGATCCTATTATGTTGAATGTTCATGAGAGTATTCGCGGAAGGCTTATCCAGTTTTCAAATTGAATTTCCTCTAGATTCCATAAGATTGCCAACCCTCCTGCACTGCCAGTTGAGTCCTGTCCCATTATTTCGTACCTGATGTTACCCTTGTTCATTATTTCTTTCATTCTTTTAGTACTAATTTTTGTTTCCTGGACTATCATTATACTTGATTTATCCCTCTTTAATCAATCCTTCAGGTATCTTTGTTTACCTCTACTGTTGAGGCCTCTGATGTTCCAGCTTGTAATGATCATTTTAACAATCTTGGAGGTGTTTGGAATACCTCTGATAGAGGTATGACCCTTCCCGAGCTCACCAGCATCTCTCCCACCTCTTGAATTGTTTCACTCCTTGATCGTTGACCCCTCTTTCTTCCTCCTTTGCTAGAGCTGCTCATTCCCATGATCTGCTTACCTTGTACATCTATCAGTTCCAATTTGTTTGTTGTTGTTACCCCTACTTTTTCTTTATATTTTTGAAAGGCTTCTTTATATAGTTGCTTCTTCTCCTCCGGGATGAATCTTTCATCTAGCATTCTCCATTCCTGCAACAACTTTCTCATTATGCGTTCCTCTTCCCCTCCTCTATCTTTTTGAGGGCCTATCTCCATTTGTGTTTGATCATTTGGCTGATCTTCTTTTTCCTCTGCCTCCCTCTGTTCTATACCCTTTCATTCTGATATTTGTTTTCCTGTTTATTTTGATTTTTCCATTGTCTCTTCCTCGCTGTCTGCATTTTCCCCCATCTCAATCTCTTCATCCTGGAGGTCTTTGAATTTGTTTTGTGACTCTAGGTTAATGATTTCTTTCAGCATTTGCCTTTGTGTCTTGTTAAACCCTTGTTTCTTTTTTTGCTGAACTTCTTTAAAGCCCTCTTCCCCCTGATCAAGGTTCTTTGTTGTTCTCTCTTCTTCTTTCTTCTCCCTTACATCCTCTATTTTATTTAATGGACATTGTCTGAAGAGATGCCCATATTCGTGACACCTTCTGCATCAAAAAGGTATATGCTCGTAATCCACTGGTTGTTGCGAGATCTTGTCATGGTATTCTAGTTCAATGAAGTCTGGGAGAGGTTCAGTAATATTCATATATGCACATATTTTGGCATATGATGTATATCTTCCTCTTTTTGTAGATTTTGATACCTTCACAAAAGACCCTATTGTATTTCCTATACCTTCTAGGATCTCCGGGTCCCAGAACTCCATTGGAAGCCCGAAGAGTCTTATCCACACCGGGACTGCAAGCATTTTCTCTTTGTCTGGATTGTAGCAATCTACCGAGTGCCTCATAAAAAGACCTACGTTATTCATGAAATAAGGTCCTCCCTCAAAGATCCTTTCCTTGTCCTCTGTATTAGAGAAAATCACAGTAAAAGAACCTTTCGCTCCTAGTTTTAGTTCCACATCCCCTTAGGTTTCTATCTCTATTGAATCCATTTCGATAGGTCTTTCTCTGTCAGCCAGAACCCTACAAATTTGCGTATTAATGCATAATATTTCATGTAACTCCTATATTCTTCAAGTTTATTTCTTGGTATTACGAACCTGGGTTTCTTCGACGCCCTTGGGAGACATTTACCTCGCAGGCCCCGTTGCCAGTTAGTTCCGCTTGCTGAGTTTCCTTCATTACTCGGCCTCATTCCAGTCTGAATATGCTCCTTGCTTGCCTCCCCTGTTGCCATGCTCTTGTAAGAGGGGATCTCTCCCCTCCCCCCATTTGTTTCCATCGAACCCTCAGCGCCTTCTCTTCGTTTCGTTTCTTCTTGCGATGGTCTAGAAAACCCCGATTTGTCACTTCATGATAAGTCCTGCACTCCCTGCTCACCGTCTATGCTTCAAGAATGCGGGCGGGATGGATTGATCAGATCTGATCCACCGCTGGTTGCCTCATCCGCCTGAACCCTCATTTTCAACTTTCATTTCTCTAGCTTTTCATCTAGTTCATTGATTTAGGAAAAACCGATTAAAATTCAAATATAACAACAATTGTTATGCATAACATCAATAACTTAAAATATTGGGACAAGAGACAATTATCATTTTATATCATAAGCCTTTCTAATTCCTTCAAATCCACTCCAAGGTGCACCAAAGACATCGTTTCAACTAGATTGCCTTCTTGCAAAAATTTATAGTGGTCATCAAATACACTAAAGGTACACACAACAACAACTCTACAGATGTTTTGGGAATACCAAAGCCACTCCATTCCCTCCATCTATATTAAAGGTTCTTGAATCTATGAAAAGTTAAAACTCATCCCCCCATCAAAATTGGCACAAAGAAGCAACCAAGGGCACCCACAATAAAGAATAACTTGCATAGAAGCCAACACTTAGCACAGATCTGAAATCATGTTGCTAAGGTCTTGGGCTTATAAATCCATTTACCAAAATTATTTTCCCACATTTGGATAAGCATGTCCCATTTTTGTCACTTGTTTCTTGAAAAGAAAAGGAATTCCTAGGAATTTAAAAATCTGGCTTCCCTTGAGCCAAACCCACCCTTGTGTTTTAAGTAAATCTGGCATCTTCTGTGAGCTCTACCTTTAATTCAATCAGGCATGTTTTGTGAGCTCTACCTATAGCAATAGGTTTTCACTCATTGAATGTTTAGAGCTAAGGGCCTTGCAGAGAATGCCTAAGTAATCTATAACACATTATCAATTGACTCCATTCTAGAACAATGAGTTTTAGCCCATTCAAATGATTATTTGGATACGGTTTGTGCAGATGAATCCACTTTAATGACACCTTGCTTGACCCTATGAGATATTAGACATACACTGGCCTCTATTTTGCAACTTGATTGGAAAAGGATTAACTCCGGTTTAAACTCTTTACGAGAGAGGAAAGGTTAGGTCTTGGTGAATAATATCTTAAAAGCCTTTAGAGAAATTGGCTTAAATGCAAGAGGTAGAATAAAGGGATACCATGCTATCACGTAAGTTTTTTCAAAGCTGGTTTTGATGACAAGGATGTTATGGCCATAAATACTAGGTCATTCCATGCCTTGACAGACTGCAATAATATTGGCGATGATGAATCGTCCTTTGATGAAACATGTCTGCCCAAGTTTGATAATAATCATGAGAATATGCTTGATTATGAGCATTGAGTTTTGGTAAGACTATTACATGCGACATTCAATAGAGTGATAGGCTTCCAGCTCATAGTCACTTTGGAATCATTGGGTTTAGGTATAAACTTGATAATACCTTTGTTTAAGTTGGTTCTCAATGATTGCTCTTGTGATGGATTCTTTGTAAACCTGTACAAAATGTTTGGATTGACAAAGTACTAGGTAGCATTATAGAATTCACACTGGAATCTGTCTAATCCCAAGACTTACCATCATCATTGATCATGTTTGAGAGGGTAGTAGCTAGCTTACCCAAGGTCAAAGACTAGTCACACAATATTCTTTGTGCTTAGTGTTTGCAATTGAAAATTATTTTGTAGGGAGAATTAAGAAGTAAAATGTTTTTCAATTTCATCTTTTAAGCCTACTTTTGGTTGATTCGATAGTGGATATTATCTTCAAGCCTTCTTTTGAATATAGATCCCCTAACAATCCTTGCACTATGATATTTTGCAGATGATTAGATCATAAACAATCATACAAAAAGAAATTGTTTTCCATTGAGAAGAATCTATATACCCATCTCAAGGTCCCGCAAGGCAAGGACATGAATTGAAAAGAATATATATACATTATGCATGAGGTTAATTCCATACTATCTTGAGGAAAAACAAAAGGATTGGGTTAGATTCGGTAGTCCAAAGGGAATATCTTCTATTACTTGTCTAATAGAGGGCTTTCTTGAGCATTGGGGCCCTGGTCTCTAATGATATGAAAATACCTTTGAAGACCTTGTGGTAGACGTACAAGAAGAAGAAGCTCCCACCTCTCTTGAAGATGATAATAGTATCACTGTAAAGGACCCTCCAAATTCACAAGATTAGTTCTTAGACAGGCTACTTGTGACCAACGTGGCCCCACATTGAACCCCATCCTCATCAAAGAACAACTATGTGTTGATGTATCTGTCCTAGATTCTATGAATGATTTGCATGAAAACAAGGAGCATGATAATAATTTTCACCATTGTGAGGATGACAGTCATGATTTCCTACGTGACAAAGTGATAAACAGAGGAAATGAAGAATTTTTTAATATTTCCACCGATGATACAACCCAAATGCAGTTCTAGACAGGTAGAAACCATGTTTCTACCCCAAAATATCAACCATATGAAAAGGATGATGAATATCATGCTTCCCTTGCTGATAATTTAAATCCTGAAAACACTTTTGAGGTCACAGAAATATAGTTCAATCACACTGATCCTATTTTCATAGACACTGAAATTAAGGGAGCTGTAGACTTTCATGGTAATATACTTGGCACCTCAACATTTCATTGTGAGTTTGAGGAGTAATGTAACCCCCATGTTGCACTTTGATGTTAATCATGATCGTGTAAGAAATAAATGGAAGTAATCATGATTTCATACCGTTTGAGGTCAATAAACTCAAAAGGTTTTTCAAAGCCAACAAAGTAATAATGTGACCATTATTATTATCTGAGTGAAGAAACAATTAATATTATAGTTCAGTCCTCAAAGATCCTATATCATGGAATCCAACAGTCCTACTATTTTTGATGCCTATAATCTGAATTTATTCCTCAAGCCTTATGGGATAGGGAATTCTCTTCCTTTTACTGTCAATACTCATCTGGAAGAAAATGTTATTGACATATGTGATGGATATTCCTTGGTAGACGAACAAAGGGTATGTTATAAACATACAATTATTGAAGCTTTCAGTCATATAGATCCATTTCCACCTCTAGATGGCTCTATTGTTGACAATAATAAAAATGGACAGCCCAGAATATTGATGAAACCTGTAATGAAACCCTCGATGACATATACAACTACAGTGCTGAGAATGAAAATGATGTCAAGAAAATAATTGATGAAGAATACAGGCTTGACCAAATAAAAAATTTCTCTCTGGACCACATCGAACACAAAGATGTTATCTTCTTCATGAACATGTGGACAATCGTTCATGCACTAGATTTTTAAAAGGAATTGTAGACAACGAACCTCTAACAAATCCACATGAATTCAATGCTGAGGGACAATTTTGGGGCCTGGAAAAGGTGCACTCTGGAATGATCGATGATATAGGTAAAAATGATCTTGAAACCAACAAGATGATGGCTTCTCAACCTAGTCATAAATAAGATCTGGCTGCTCTAACCACTCAACTTATGGGGTTTAGGGTTTGATGGTGATACAAGCACCGTTATGAAGTGTTGTGTCTTTGTATCAATTTCTGGGCATTATATTTCATAAACAAACTCTAAGACGTTACTTATAGTGGACCACTATAAAACAATCAGGTTCTATCTTTCTAATTCCCCTCACGGTGTGTTCAATTTTTGAATGAGAAACGACCATTTGTGGGTATTATTGGTCTTCTGGATAAAATGTGCATGACCTTGAAGGCTCTAATTTTTCAATGGCAATAGGATGAAGTTAAATTGACAAAAACAGACCTTAAACAAAAGTTTTGTACCATTACTTGGGTCAAACTTATCGGTCCATTCATCACTGCAATTACGCAATATTAGAAACATCCAAACACCTCAAGTCTCTAAACAAAGAATCTGCTATAAACTCATTGACTCCAGATGACAACAATCCTAGAGGCGGGCATCAGAAATACCATGTAACATCTAATGGGAAAATATGTTTTATACATGAAATCAAATGCAGTCAGAGTATTTTCTAATGTTAGAACCCTGGAAAATTATGGAAGACATACTCGTTCATTTTGATTAAAGGTCAAAATATTGATTATAATATAGTGCAAGGCAATTCCAAAAATCTCTTCATTGGAGACAAAATACACTTTCTATTAATATGTGTCCAAAGGTAAACAACTACATTCATACATGAAAGAAGGAATTCTCTTAACTATTCAATACTTCCTAACAAATATAACCCATTCCAAAAATTAAAAAATGCCATTTCATCTAAGGATACTAAAAAGAAAATGGAAGAAATAAGTGAGTGAATTGACAAAAAAAATTGAAACAGGTTCCCAATAAGATATTCTCAAAGGGAATCTATGCAAGTTCATTCATATTCTCAAGGTAGACAATGACATGAAAACTTTCTAGTTTGTTAAGGAATACCAAAGCACAATGAAGATGCCAAAGAAATATATTTTTAACTTGCAAGTTATCCAGTTTAAAGTGCATGATGATAATCAATACCAAATACAAAAGTGCAAGCTGTGGTAATCATGTCAAGATTCCTGCAGCAAGAGCAGCAATCAAACTAGTCATATGTCCTGAAAGTGCGTGCCAAAAATACCTCCAGCCCCTCATAACAGGAAATTTTGTATCATTGCCAAGATCCTTGTTCTTTCGGTAATCAGAACAGAGCACTAAAGCGAGGAGCATCCCTGGAATTTCCTGCATTGTGATTCAATATAAAGTTTAAAGAATGACTAGGTGGATGTGAATAAGGTGCTCACTATTTGAGTCCTCACTTTTAACAAACCGTGACATCCATAGAAATATTGTTCATAAGAACATTTGCGTAAAAAATGAACTAAATAAAGTGTTCAAACAAAATGGTATATTCCCACTAAAAATGCACTAACTGCAACAATAATCTGCTGCTGGTTTAAACAAATTAAGGAACATGTTAAATAGTTAATACTAACAGAGTTAATGACGGGTTAAGAGAAAAGACTTCATTCTGCAGCAACAATGAAGTAAAGTAACTCTCTTTATTGGAGATCTTATACAAAAACTTTGGTGTACCTCAACAGGTATTGAATATCTTATAAACAAAGTTTGGTGTACCCAAACAAGCCCAAAATGTATCTCATGTATGCAGTTAATCTCTTCCAAGCACCCTATTTCCATTGATCAATTCACTGTAATACTAAAATAGTAAATAGTTATATCATGGCCAAATATGACATGTAAGGTTCTTGAACAAATACTGTCTGATAAACAAAGCTGGAATACAGTATTATACTCGAATATACTTGATGAAACATCTAAAATATGAAACCACCTCACTGTTACATCTTTATAAATTATTCCAAAAAAAATTATAAACAAGAACATAAACAAATAATTTTTTTGAAAAATGGCAGAAAACGAAGAGGAAAAGAAACCCTAGCGGAGCTCTGATGGTCATCGATAATGGAATTACTGTGGCACTGCTACCAAGCACCTGACGGTAAGGGTTAACCTCCACGACTCGCCAGACTCCATTCAACCTTACCTCCTTTCCACGTGCTCTCTAGCATTTTCCGTTCCTATGGTCCTCTCGCCTTCCTCATAGTCCGTAACCACCATCGACCGTTTTCCTATCGGTTGCAATGGACCTCGTCGAGGTGGACTATACGGAGGACCCCAATCCCCATGAGGTCATTTGGTCTCACCATCATGCTATGTCGGGCTCTAGTCCTTTTGCCGCATCTCTATGACCTCTGTCAGATCCTAGCTCTGCAATGGACAGACTTGGGCCATCTGTGGCCCATCCTCTGCCCTCTGTCAACATCAAAGATGCCTCCGGCTTGGACTACCCACTGCTTCCCCCGGCTACCTTGAATCTCCTCGGTACCTGCCTGCAACCATCGCCCACTTTCAATGCGCCATTGCCCCGTCTACCCCACATCTCCACCCCGCCCTACGACCCTTCCTCCTCTGGCATCCCCCCTCCTGGGACTGCTACCTACCTTGTCCCTGCATTATCCGGTAGCACCATTAATCTTGGTGGCCCATTTCCTAGAACCCCTATCTGTTTTGGATGCTTCAGCTCCCCAGTCCCAAACCCTAAATCAACCCCATCCACCCCATAGATGGTTGACCACGGCATACGAGGACATCTTTGGGACTATCCGACGGCTCACAAATCAGACAAGCTAAAGAAAGGAAGGTGCCTAAAAGCTGTCGACAGGGACATCAACCTATCCTTGTGTGAAGACCTCTCGATGGGGGAAGTTGTTGATACAGTGAAGAAGGTCTTGGTGGGCCAAGTTCAGGGGTGAAACTATACTGGGGAGAGACTTTGTCTCTGGACCTCAGAGGTTTGGGGTTCTTTACTCAAAGAATTACCCACCATTCGGGTGCTTGTGTGAGGATGGTTTGCCCTTCATTTCCATAGGGAAGAGTGTTACATGAGAATAGTGTCCACTCAGATGCTGCTATTCCCACTAGGATGGGTGGCTATCTTAGAAACAAAAAATAAAATTCTACTATTGATTCCTTTTATGAAAGTAGATGAGAAGAGGACCAAGAGGGCCAACCTGGATCTTGCGCTTGATTTCCTCCCTTTCTTGATAGAGTTTCGTTGCTTCTCCTTTGTCCCATCTTCAAAATAACCTGTGGAATCACAACAACATACTACTATGCAAGAAACAAGGATCTAAATTCATAAATAATGCAGGATCAGATGTGCATTAACCATATACATGCATATATAAACAAGTACACCAAGAATATGGAAGGGAACAAGAATAGCGTTTAT
>APFE030197851.1:70278-86256 GCA_000404065.3 Pinus taeda | reverse complement strand
ATCTGAGACACATTATTTCCATATTTGTATGGGGTTGGGAGATGGAAAAAATAACTTTGCGGAGCTCCTTACACTTCTTCATCTTTTATATTTTGCTATAAACAAAAACTGCATATATTTACAAGTTTATGGGGACTCCAAGATTGTTATAAACTAGTTCAACTGCATTTCTACATGAAATGCATATACACTTATAACCATATTGGATGATTTTTTGTTCTTAAAAACACATTTTGATCATGTTTCATGTGCTCATATCTATAGGGAGCGCAATGAACGCATGGACCGACTTTCAAAAGGGGAAAAGCATCATTCTAGAGGAGGATGGTTGATCAAGGAGCACACACCAGAACAGATCTACCAGTGTTTCCATAGACCATACATGGATCAGGAACTGAAAAGGGTTGACAAGCCCTAACTTATCTATTTCTGTTATTTATTTTTTGTCTACAAAACAGTAATCACCATGGGTGGAATTTTGAAAAAATTTGAATATGTAAATAATAATGTATATGATCGGATACTATCATCACACCCTTCTCTAGGTCTTTTGTATATATTTCTATAGTACAAAAAAGTTCTCAAATGACCACAGTCACTTTTCTACATATGCATATGGCATTTACAACATGTAATTTTCCTTGATAATGAAAATTATGATACTTTTCCCCCGAAAATTAAAAAAAAAAAGAAAAAAAGAAAAAAAAACGTTTTGAAATACCTGAAATCTAAAACAAAATTCTGAATTTTGGAATAAAACGTTGAATATTTGGCAATAAAGAAGAACAACATTCCAATATTTGTGGACAACCCTCAAAACGGAGCCTTTATTAATATGAAAAAGAAAATTCTTCAACAATATATAGGATAAAATGGCTTTTCCTGCCAATGGGCAATTGACTCACTGGTGAGGTGAACAAGTGTTTTGTTGTCCACCAGGGTTCCATTCTCACTTTGATCTAAAGGGATTAGATTGGGTGTATGTCCTGAGCAATTTTGGTAGAATAAATACCCGTCAAGTTCACACCTTACGCCAATGAAACTCTGCTCCATGGTGGATGTCCTAAGAAATTTTGGCAGAATAAATACCCCGCAGATTTCACACCTTATGCGAATAAATACCCCTCAAAATTCACACCTTATGCCAATGAAAGTTTGCTCCATGGTGCAGCCACTCGAGGCATATTTTTTGAAGCATTACCCCAAAATGCTTTCCTAGATAGGTTTAGATGTGAATCCATGCTTGTCCAAGAGGAATATGGATACTGCACTTGACCTAGGAATCTGTTTCTCACAAATTACGCACATGAAAACATTCCCAAATATACTTTTGTATCAGGGTTAAGAGCCCATCTAAAGCCTTGAGGCAAGCTCACTTATCTCTTGCATGTGGGATAACCAATTTTACACAATAAACTTTATTTTGTTAGAATTTCAAATCAATACCACTAATTTTTGTTACCCTAAAGCTGCCATTCAGCCTTAAATTTCTTTTTAAACCTAGTTGGCTCTTGTAACTCCAAACTGATTTTTCTTAAATCCATGAAGCCTATAAAGATGTGGCATGAATAGTTCAACAACGTGTGAGAAGTTGTCAGTAGCACCCTAGAAATAACAAAGATGGAGAGTTTCGCTCTGGCCTAAGGAAAACTTATAAAGACAATGTTAATGGATTCTCACCTTTTATTCAGAATGGGCAAGGCATACATTAGTCCTAGACTTCTCACAGTCTCTTTTTTATTCCTCTAATAAGTCTCAAATGAAGCAACAAATATTTTCACCTCTTATTAGAGTCCATTCTAAAAGAAATTACTCTTGTTGTTATATGTCTTAAAGAAGCCAGTGTGACCAGCAGCATGTGAGAAATGGTGTTCTGCTAAGACCTTTTCTTTGATTTGGAACTAGGTACAAGGTATACAGGGTATGCCGATAAGTGTAACTCATGTAGGAACTTCTTACACATGTAAGGTTTGAATGTGTGAGAAGTGGTTCAAGACAACTTTTGGTGACCACCTAGTAAAACTGTGAAATAATACCATCTTGTAATTTCACATAGTAAATAAAAGTGAAAGATCAATTTCACTAGATCTCCTAACTCTTCAAAATCTAAATCAAATAGTCTAGATATTTTTGGAATATTAGTGATTTTTATTTGATCTAATCTTAGCTATACACATAGTTGTTGAGAAAAGGTGGTTGCTCGGATTAAAGAGATTAGTTGCTAAGATAGGGGAGATTAATTTTCTCAATTAGAGTCCGAAAGAGTAAATAGAACAAGATGAGAGAAGTTGTATGCAAACATTTTTGGACATCAAAAAGACAAGAGATCAGAGAAAGATCAGCTGAGTGGATTCAAAGCACAGGAGAGTAGCCAAGGTCAGATCGGAATCCATATTGAACAGTGTTGTATAGCAATTCAGTAAAGTGTGGGTTTGAGTATCCAGCAAGGAGATAGAGTAGATTTGAGTGTCAAGGGAGCTAAAAACCTCAGTTTTGATGTGTCCTTTTAAGTTTTGATCATTAATGATAAGCTGATTTGAAGGACAGAATTATGTGTGTACTTAAAAAGCTATTATGAGTCCACTGTTTAGGTTTTCCAGTTATATGTGTGATTGTTTCATGTTCAGAATTTTATTGAGTTAGTAAAGTCATTCAAGATCTGAGTTATTTGAGAAAGAAACACAGGACAATTGTCCTCCTGAATAATAAAAATTTTACATGGTATAAGAGGATCATCTCTAATTGAGATCCTTAAGGGTTTACAACAATAGATCAACTACCAGAATCAAAGACCAGTAGTTAGAGGGTTTCATTATTGTTGCTTGAAGGACTAACCACTCTTGCGGGTATATTTTTGTTGTTTTATTTTCATATCTGAAAAGTCAGTAAGATAGATCTCAGAGATGGCAGCATCAAGTCTCAGATTTGAGGAAAAATTAGATGGTGCCTCCAGATAGGTGTCATCAAAAGCCAAGGTAACATTGTTTTTGAAAGAAAACGATCTCTAAGATGTTGTCAAGGATGTTATAATTTAGTCTACAGATCTGCATGAATTGGCATCACATAAAAATAAGGAAGTGAAGGCCCAAATTACTTCAGGAAAGGGTCCAAATCCTGCCTCAGGAAAAAATAACGAACTCTGCCTCAGGAAGGTCAAACTGCATATATCATTGAAGATGTTTTCATGTACGATTGCTGCACATTCTGGTGTGGAAGGTGCAGTGGTTGTTGGGAAATTACTGAGCAATATAATCTTGACTTTAGCTACGATGCTGAGTAAGGTGAATACATTGATAAGGTCAAGGAAGGGATTATTGATCCCCTGAAAGTGATCAGAGTTGTTTTGGTTGACACTGCAAGTGTGCCTTCATTGTTAACCACAACAGAGTGCATCATTGTTGTGATTCTAAAGGATAAGAGGGAAATCCCAAGTATGAGAGATGGTACGGGTTGCATGGACTACAAAAGAGCATATCTAGACTGTTGTGTCTTCTACGTGGTGTCCTGTTCCGAAAGTAGGGTTAAAGTTCAGGTTGTTTGGTGTCCTAGTTTTGAAGATTAAATTTTGGGTCAATTAGTTTGACCCTTGTTATTGTCTCAAGCATTACATTTCCCATTGCTGGGAGCAATTGCTTGTGTATTCAATCTAACTTAAAGGAAAATTTGTCGATTGAAATGCCCTGCAGTTCTACCACCTATCTTTTCTGTAGGGAAAAAGCGTAATCCTTATCAAGGAGAGAGCGGAGAAATCTTTTCCGTTTTCACATACTCGATATGATAATTTATTCAAAGAGCTAATTTTTGAGATGAAGAAAAAAATACCTATTTTAGGCAAAAACCATGGAAGGTTGGGCCTCGCAGAAGGACTTGTTGTAACTGCATAGCTTGTAAACATGTCTTATGGTGTGGAAGGGTTATTGCCAGAAGCACCACACCTATTAATGCTCCACGACACTCCCCGAGGATAGTGGAGTTAATCATCTATTTGTAAATGTGTGCAACAGCTAATGCTCCTCGAACGGTTTATCTATTTGCTGAAAGTGACCCTAAATGCTTCAACACCAAATTGTTCCGAAGCGCTTGAAATTTGAAAATTTTGAAAATTTCCCACCAAATTGTTTGAAAAGTTCTCCATTGGTTTTTGATTTATGTAATAATTACAAAATTTTAATGTGTTGATTAGGAATATATTGATTAATATTTATTAATTATTTTATTTTGTTTAATTCAATGTGTTAATAAAAAAATTGATTCAATTATATTTAAAAAAAAATTATATTAATAATATAAATATATTTTTAGTAAAATATATAAATTAAAAAATTGAGATGTATTTTTAAAATTGTTAGATTTTTTGAGGGAATGAAATAACTAGCCCAGATTTGAGTGCTTTTATGGGACTCTATTGGAGGGAATCATTTATGCTAATAAATATCACTGGATTCAGCATAAGTTGGAAGATGAATCAAGCAGTTTGAGAATAGAAATGCACCAACCTAGACCTGTTTTAAACCCTTAAACATCCACCATAATTGAGGCAATGTTGAGAGTATTAACAGTTGATTTGAATTTAGAAAAAACATTTTCAAGGCTTGAGGTGTAAGTTGTAACAACCATTATAAGTAGAATCTAATGGGCTTATCATGACCTCATTATAAATAGATATGGATTTATTAAATGAGAGCTACCATCTTGGCACATGTTTCTATTTTGAAGAGTTTGTTAGATTGGTCAAAGGAATGTCCCACCTCAAGAGTATGTGGAAAGCACAATTTGTACATTGCACTCTGAGGTCAACAAATCTATTTGGAGAACACTCCCTTATTCTCAACGTCCTAATTATTTGAGGGTGACCTTGGAGAGCAGATGAGCTTGTTGATATAGGCTATATGATGAGGGTTTGAAATTATGAATGATAACTAGTTTGAAAAATCAGTGTAAAATCTCTCCATTACCTAATGACAGATCTGAATATTAACTTAGAAAAATATATGTTGAAACATATTGCAAGTAGTTTGTACATGTAGATTTGTTGCCCTTACTAACCATTATAGAATTACAGTGCCAGAGAAGGGTCTCAACGGACACGTAGGTGGAAAATACTTATCTATCAGGTAAACAACATAATCATGGGCTTTGGTATGCCCAAATATGTCTCAACCCTTGTTGGAAATATTGGGGGGGTGAATTGATGCTTCTTACAATTGTTATATTATGTTAGTTAAAAGGTTAAGCTAGAACACAAGAATTAGAACAAAAATAATAATTTTATTAAATATAGTGAGGACTTTGATTCTCATTTATAAATATGAGCTCCAACTTGTAATATAACTTCTTTAATTCTTCGAGGCGCCAACCTTGAATGAGGAAAAAAAGCCTCTTAGGCCAATTCAGGTGCAAACCTGGTCAATATGAGGACATCAATCCTCTTAGGTTGAAGCCTTTAACTATACTTACAAGAAAAAAAACAAACAAACTTTATCAAAATACTTCAAAATAATTCCTTCAAGATGTCTACCATATAAACCTCTTGTAAAAGCAGGGAAGATTTTACACTCAAGATGCTCATGTCTATTGAACATAGGCCATTTAATGATGATATATGGTTTAAGTTATTTGACAAAGACTTTATACAAATAGTGACATCCCCCAAACCATGTTTGGACAATGACATCCAACCATCATCAAATAATGTGTTCACTACCTCAATTGTCATCTTCTATGCAAAGAATGTAGATGACTCATGTAAGATACAAAGTGTTTCAAGGACAATTGAAGCCTCTAAGTCATGTGATCAACCATGATGACTAATGCTCCTTTTCCTTCACTAGGTCGGATCAAATACCCACTAGATAAGAGTTCACCATACACATCTTGGAGATTGTGATACCATATGCATACAATCAACACATATAAATACATATGTTTATTATTTATTGATCTACGCACATGTTTACACTATTCATAGATTTCTCAATAAGACTCATGAGACATGCAACATAGTAAGGTTTACCTCCAATTCAGCAATGACCCTTTCTTTAGCATCAATGGCAAAACTCTCAAAACTCAACACATTCAAGCGTCTCCTTTAATATCATAATCTAAAGGCTATTTTTCTCCCTTGTGTCATGCACGGAAGAGTGCTCCTCATCTTCAACTTTAATCGAGTTTGCTAGACACTATCAGATAAGCTCCTCCAACCTCATAGTAGGGCCCTCCCTCCCCAAGCAACAACCTCCTTTTTCTAGTTCCTTGCCTATCTCTTATTGTGTTTTTTTGCTTTAGTGTCCTTCCATGAATCACTTCCTCCCCATTGGATCTTAGGGACAACCTAATTTTTTTCCAAAGACTCTCCTTTTCTCTTTCCTCCTTGATTTTCTCCTTCATCCCTTCCCTCCCCTCTATTCCCCCTTCTCTCCCTATTACTTTTGTTTCCCTACTACCCTCCTCCTCTTTAGCCTCCCTCCTTGTTACAGTTTATGATGCTCTACTCGCCTTTTTCTTTCCCCCCTCTTTGACTCGTCGAACATCCCTTTTTTAGACTCTGGTAGAGGGTTGGGGCCTCATAGCAATGATCATCTAAATGTCCCCAAGGGAGGGGGAAAATCCTTTTTGTCAATGGAACATAAATATGCAAATTTTGAAATTTTCTCCATGAATATATATATATATATCTATTATATATATATTATATTATATATATATATAATATATATATATATATATATATATATATATATATATATATATATATATATATATATATTATATATATATATCATTTTGCACCTTAGAGCTTCAAGCGTTGAATCTCTTTCAAAATGAAAATCGTATCCTTGAATTGTATGTCCTTAGCCAACCTTATAAGAAACTTATCTATAAACAGATTAATCAAGTTCACTACCCTCATTTTGTCATTATACAAGAATCAATGGGGAAGGGGGAAAAGGGGATCCAATTATTACAGAATGCTCTCCCTCATTGGGGAGAAATCTAAAACTCTTCACATGGTTTAATTCAGATTACACAGTGGTTTAGTGATTTGTGAAAATTTGACCAAATTCATAAATTTGGAGACAATAATTCAAATTAGTAAATTTGGAGGAAATAATTTAGAATCATTATACTCTCTATTTCTCATAAATAGATTTTATTTTTTATTTTACTCAAATTTGTGGAGATATTGTGGTCACACAAGGAAGGTGCAAGAGAATGTAAAATTTTAAAATTTGAATTTTGGAATTTTTTTTTGTATTTCTTATTTAGTTTTTGAAGTTTTTGACTATTAAAGAGTGCTTTATTTATTTATTTTTTTTTTCAAGCTCATTGTCATTTAAGCAAGGATCTTTTTTTAGGAAAGATAAAAAGGAAATGGGTTTGAAAGGTTGTACTCTTTGAGGATCGAATATTTCTAATGGTCATTCATTGAGAAATGAAAACAAATTTATCACGTTAAAAGACGGTTAATAAAACCCAACCCATTATTCGTTACCACACCTAATTTTACATATAATTATTTTAAACTATAATCTTGAAGAATTGCAATGTCTAACATTCTCCCCTCTAATTTGAAGGAGTTTTTGTTAGCCCAAGCGTCATTTTGAACTTTTCAAAATTTTCTCTTCCTAGAGCTTTGGTGAAGATGTCTAAAATTTGCTTAGTTGTAGAACAATGTATTGGATGAGTAGTTTTGGCCTCTACATGATATTGAATCAAATGATATTTCATATTGATGTGCTTGGTTCGATCAAAATCTTGGGTTCTTGGCCAACTTGATTGCAGAAGTATTATCAAAACATAAAGGAGTTGAGTTCACTTGTTTCTCTTGCAAACATTCAATTATTTTCCTGAGCTACGCAATTTCCTTTGTCGCTTCTGTGAATGCCACATATTCTACTTTTGTTGCTGAATCTATCGAAACTGATTGTTTGCGTGACCTCAAGGTGACCATGAGGGCTTCATTTGGGAGCAGTACCATACCACGTTAATTCATAATGGGGTTTATAGATGTGTTTTTCAATATGTAATCAAATTAGGGGTATCGTTTAGTATGCCACAAGCACACGTGATATGTGAGAGGTTCATTGAGTGAAGCCCCGTGCAAGAGACCATTATTGATCCAAGACTCATGAGATATCCTAAAGTTGATACTATGTTTTCATTGTCCCTATTGAAGTATGAATTATAATGTGCAACAAGATAGAAGTCATCCACCTTGGTGTACTTAAGCCCATAATCTTAAGTCCCCTTTAAATATCTCATGACTCTTTTTGCAGCAAACCAATGTCCCTCACATGGCTTATGCATAAATCTGAAAAGTGTGCTCACAAGTTTGTAGATGACTCATATAAGGTACGAAGTGATTCAGATACATTTGAAGCCTCTAAGTCATGTGATCAACCATGATGACTAATGCTCCTCTGCCTTCACAAGGTTGGATCAAATACCCACTAGATAAGAGTTCAGCATACATAGCTTTGAGACTGTGACACCATATCCATACAATCAATACATACGCATACATTTGTTTCCTCAATAAGCCCTCCAAAATTTCACAAGGTTTTGATGGTGGCATATTGAGGTATCGTTAGCCATAGCTCGAAGACCAATTCTTTCCCTTGGTTTCCCTTAGACTAGAAACATCGTTGGTATCCTTGCATTGTCTTTCATTGAAAATTCATTCATTGATCCCTTCCCCTCCCTAATTAGGTCAACCATATCATTGGTTTCTAAATCCTATCCCCTTGATTGAACCTCACATCCACTTCATCCCATGTGGTCCCATGCACTATCAAGGTTAATTCTTCAAAGATCACACAGAACCCAAGTTTCGAAAATAATTATAGGGCTTAAGGATCTCCTTTATAAGGCAGATACTTAAAAGCTAACCCTATAAATTTTGCCAAGCCCTTCATAAAGAGCCTTACATCTTGTCTTCCAAGAGAAGCAATCCACATATTTCAGCCTCTCTTGTGAATAGGTTTCTAGGATCACCCCTCACCCTATCATTGGTCCATCCATTTCGTGATCCTTATTATAATGGGTCTCCTCCCATCAATGAAAATTTGTAGAGAGAAGGGAGCCTCAGACAAGGTGACAATGGGTTATCAGTCCATTGTTACCCTTAGGCTAGTAGTAACCCTTCAAGGATCCCCTTTTAGGACCCCCACTAGTTTGAGCTGTAATAGGTTACATTACTGTCAAGGTATATTTAAATTTCTCTTTGGGGGGTTTTTAAGTTTGGGATCCATATGGTCAGGAAGACCCTCTCTCGAAGTTCTTTATAGACCTTTTTGATGACATTGGCCTTTGTGATATCCTCCCTCCAAAGCATATGCCAACTTGCCTAATGATATACAAAGAAATGCTCATATTTTAAAGCAACTAGATCGTTTTATTTTATTTGAAGGTCTCTTGGACACAAATCTCAAAAAATTTCAATTCATGTAGAATTCAATATCTCTAAACATGTGCAATAGAAAATGGTAGAACTCTTATATGGCCCCTTTGATTTGAAGACTAAATTCCAATGATTAAAAATACTTCTCAACATATTAACAACTTAATATTCCTTTCTTTGCATTTCTCTTTTAGATTTCTTGCTTTCAACCAATTTATTTAGAGCTTAGGGAGGCTCAAGTAGCACCAACTGCCTTGCTTCTATTGGATTGAAGAAAATGCTCTCTTTGAAATCTATAATATCTCATTCATGTTGCTTCCTATTTTTCCCATAAGATTTTGGCATGTAATCCATGATCATGTTTGTGTCACTGTTAATAACACATTCCTTGGAGGGTGTCATAGAATATTTTATTGGGATTAAACTTGGACACCTCTTCTTTAATGATCTTTGATTCTTCATTCAATCCTACCACCCATTCGCTATTATTTTTCATTTTTTCTTATAATCATTTTGTTGTTGGGAAGGTGTTTTTCAAGTATATTCTCTTTGCACATAGATACACATAAAGTATCATTATTGTAATCAAATGGATGGGTTGTTAAAATCACGAATATTTAATTAAATATTCATTGCTATACCTTTTCTCAAGTCAACTTCAATGCAAATTTTAGCACATGTGTGTATAACCTTCCTTGACTGGTTTGCATCTTGTTATACATCCCAAACATATTTATGTTGGCTTTTGAAACATTGTCTCATCCCAAAATAAGTAGGGAGATATTCAAAATTCAAATCTAGAGTGGGGTTGAAGAGAGAAACATTGAAGATGGATTCAATTTTAGAAATTATCCTTTAAAAAGAGGCTAGCTTTGCTCCAAAATGACAGTCCCTCCTCCAAGACCTTGCCACAACTTCCATAATTGTCAAATTTTAGAATAATAGAACCTCTAAAGTACAAGCTTACTATATACTTAGAAGTTAGGTTGTAATTTATTTGATTCTTGAACTCTTTAGATGATGGCTAGAGATCATTAAATATATAGATTGAAGCATTTGATTGTAGTAATTGATCAACTTGTTAACCATCCATAGAGGAATACTTCCCTCTAACACGTACTTGAGTTTGTCCACAATGAAAGAATCCTACTATGTTTTTCGTATATTCGACAAGACTGCATCTTTAAAGTAATGAAGATTCAATTCTTAATGTTTAGCAATCCTTTAAGAGGGAGAGATAATCAGTGTCACATAGGAGGACGTATTCCCTTTGTTCACCGAACCTCCATGGAGATAAAACAATAAATGCAAGATTAAACTCTTGTTTATGTGATAATTAGGGAATGTATACCCAATATCTCAAAGATTAGTCATAGATAATGGGAAAGAATCTCCTACTTATTCTAAATAATTCTTAACTCTATTTATAGATTACTTTCTCACCATAGAATCACAACAGTCATTTTTTAAGGCAAAAGCTACATCAAAACTTTTTGAATATGCAAATAGATGACCTCCACATATAAAGGTAAAAACAACTCTTTGAATATGCAAGTAGATAACCTCCCCACATAAAGATGAAAGCATATTTTAAACATGTTTAAAGCGAATTAAAATATAGTAATAAAAAAATCAACAAAAAAAAATCGTAATGCTATAATAATTCAAATAATTCTATTTAACGAAAATATATTAAGAATCGTTATAAATTAACATTAATAAATAATTTATATAAAATCCCAATTTAATAATAAATAATTACCTAATTTATAAATGATTTATGTATAATCGTAATTTATATCAACTTAATGTGAGTTAAAGAATTGAGACTATTATCCCACACACGTTCATTCCTTTGCCATCTCTCCCTGTGTGAAGCCAAGGACTATCACAATACTTGCGGGAAAGCATTTGATACATGTACTAGATAGCCACAACAAGTGACAGAGCAAAGCTATCTATCTAAATACCTGTTCATAGATTTTCTCACATTTGATTCGTATCAAACAATTCCGCAGGGGGCGAAATGGGAGGAAACCCGAGATGCAGTAGAAGCGACATCCCCACGGGGAGTCGAAGCCCTCCTCATAGAAGATGTTACGAGGATTGTAGGGAGTGCAATCAATACAGGGAGCAAGATAGGTTCAGAGACATGCGCTCCCCTCTGCCCACTATCCTTCTGCTCCAAAATATTTCTCTAGACAGGAGGTTCGTATCTTCATGTTTTCTTCTTAGTTTGAGGTTTCATACCTAATACTTTTAATGAAGTTGTCTTAAGTCAGCCATTTTTGGATATACATTTTAGTCATCGAACAATGTATTGGGTCTTCAATCTTATTTTTTAAAGTAAAAAGACCATTAAGGAATAGAATGTGGTTTTCCATGTGTTTTTTCGGAGGTCTCATTAAAATCATTAGGGTCTGATAAATTTAGGGTTTTCAGTTTTTTGGTTTATTTTAAGCTTTGACAATGACAATGTAGTTCTGTATGCAACGTCATGATGAAGAATAAGTTTCCACATTGGGTAGATAGGGTCACTTAACTGCCATTTTGTAGTGGTACTTTAATTAGATTGAATAACTTGGCAACCGGCCCCTAAACTTGGGGGTTTGCAAGGGTAAATAATTTTCTTAAAGAACCTCGGGGAATGACTTCAAGGGTAATGATTTTCTTAAAGAACCTTGGGAGCTATTTTAAGAGAATAGTAAAATTTGTAGGAATTAAGACAAAAATTACATAACATCATACAAAATGGATGGTTTCTTATAGGAAACCTATCTCATTTTACTAATTCAAATGACACTATTTGAAATAATCCTAACATTTCCTTCAAGTATAAAACGACCATAACTAGCATTTGTGAATTTTTTATTAAGTTTGTATTTCTAGTTTTAGCAGGGGTTTCTTTTGTTTCATTTCCAAAGTGGCTTAAGAGCATTATCAAGACATCAATGGCTGGTAGGATCAGTATGGTCCAAATTTTGAAGGGTTGCCAAAAATATAGTAGGTTTTAGCTTTTTGTTATGCATAGGGCTATCAAAAATACATTATGTTTTACCTTTTGTTGCGAGTTATCCAGATGCATTTCTGAACAACATTTTGAGGTTTTAATTGTGCTGTTAGTTATTTTGATACATTCCTATACATTCGTCAACAGTTATCTTATAGCAAAAATGTTGAGGAGTTTGTGTATTATTTGACACTTGTTCCCACTGAAATAAAAAAGATCATTGTATGCTCCTCACCAAGGAATTTATTGTTAGTTTCTTTCTTCAAGTGTTCCATCTTAGCAACAAAATAATGAGAAACCAAATGATAAACTAGCATGAAGGATTGTAACATGATTTGGATTACTTTTAAGGGTTTACTATTAATGTGAAAGTTAAAAATCCCATCACTATATCCAAATAAGTCAAAATCAAAATAATCAAGGAACTAAAGGAAATAAAAATTAGGAAATGTTAAGCAGTGAATTTCTTTAAATGGATAGGGTAACAGTCCAGAAAGCGCCAAAAACTCGGGGTAGACCTTTCATGAAACTGCATGAAATAGGGAAAATGACAAGAAGTTTATTCCAGCAACTTCTGTAATTTCGACTTGCCCACCATATTTTTCTGGATCTTCAACTTGCCCAACACATTCTTATGCAATTTTGATATCCACAACAAACTCTTCTGCAACTTTGACTGGCCCAACAAATTCCTTTGCAACTTCGACTTCCCCAATAAATTCTTCTGCCCATGAAATGTAGAAACACTAACACAAGAGGGAGACGCCCAAAAACTTAGATCTAGTAATTCGCCTTCCTTTTCGTCCTTTTACCAGCTTCTATCTTGAGAAGATCGAACTTTCTTTTGGTGAGTCACAATGCTGTTGACTTCCTTCTTATTTATAGGCTTGTGAGGGGTACAAATTGCTCTCTTTAGGCCGACTTGTCCCTTCATGTAGGTCAACTTTATATTTGTGCACGAAGGATATTTTGGTTCTATTTTGAGGTCCTCTCGGGGATTCTTTTGAGAATCACTTTTTCAAAATCGTCGAGAATGTGGTAGATGATGGGGGTCAGAAACAAAATTTATGTGATCAGTAGTGAATGGAATTATTACTGTCTTGAAGGTCAACAAAGCATATGACTAGGTTGCCTAATAAGAGGAGGCAACTTCAATTTTCAAAATCCATAGGCAAATTCATTACATAAATCTATTTTCTCTCATGGAAGCTATGGGATATTTAAAACTTCAGCATAGAAATCTAATTGCTTTGGAATAATTGGTTAGAAACAAACAAAAAGAGTGAGTTCTAAATGTTCAAATCCAAAATTGAGATTGCTATGATCTTGTATTTCATTTGTATTTGTTCAATCGCCAAAGAAAACTGGGAAGTGATAATTAATGAGAAATAATCACGTTATGATCAACAAAGCAAAATTAGTTGTTGGGAGTAGGTTACTTGAGAAATATCATAGAAATTCAACTAAATAGGTCACAAAGTTTATCATTATGAGCATTAATGTGGGAAAGATGCACCTTTTTGGTTGTGCAGAAAAAACAGATTTATAACTCAAAATAGTAGAAATTTTATCAAGTATATTGGGAATGTTTACGTTTAAATTTAATAACAAGGTTCCAATTCATTATGACAAAAATTTTCCAATTATTCAAGACAAACTCAATTAATAATCAATTTAATAATAATAAATAATTTCCAGTTTTTTCCTTATTACTTTATAAAAGGGATATTGTGTCCTTATTGAGTTTGTGGAAGGTAGGGAATATGATTCTCAATACGACTTAAATGAGCGTTTTTCTATTGAATATGGCGTTGAATGAGCTATAATTCCTTGTGGATTTCCAGTATTTTTGTTACCAACTCCAAAATTCCTGTAAAGGTGGGCGTTAAAGCTTTTTCCAAGAGATTTTCATCATCCAGAAAAGGTAAAGGGTCTGCTGGACCTTGGTGTATCAACCTTTAGTATCGGGGTCAGGGATGAGATCCTGCCATTCATTTAGCTCCAGTTCATTCTCTGTTGCCTGTTGCTTCAATTCATTGTCCCAACCCAAAGTAATATAATGAGCCTATGGGTGTGCATTAGCTAGATAAGGCCGAGTTGCTTCCAAGATTAAATCATTGTTATTTTTACGACCTCGATTTCGGGTGGTTTGAGGTTGAGCTTGAGTTCTTCCACAACCACAACCTTGGCCTTGGCTATGACCTTGACCACCCCTTGCATTTCTCCCTTGGGACAAAAGAGTGAGGAGAAAGAAAATTAGGGAAAATATTGGACTTGAGGGATGCACTTTGGAGGGAAAGTAAATATGATAGATGCACTAACAACCCAACATACTACAAACTCAAAGAGTTAGAGACCAAACCAACAGTGAGATACTAAATGAAAATTCATTATATGTCAATATACCGAAATGTCTTTGTGTTAAGGGGAGAAATCTCCTTGAGAATTAAACAAACTCTACTACGAGTGATGCCCTGCCAAAGGATATCGAAATAAAGCACAGGAGTTTGTTGGCAAGCAAACATAACGCAAAGAGGTAAAGGGACTAGGCTAGGAGGGATTGGTCCTTCAACTTTCTTGGTTGTTATTGGGCAATATGCAAAGATTTTCCCCTTCATGATTTGATAATTCCATGCCCTTTAGTGCAAATCAACAACAACTGAAAGAACATTCCCAAACACCTCCTAAGATTCCCATAGAATACATCAGGATCAACACTATATTCAATGACATCATCAATTTTCTTCAATTCTTTCATTATGGAGTGAATGTGAAGAGATGATCGTATGCTCGAATGAAGGTTTGCGTAAAGCTGATTCAATGCCATTTGTAAACTCTCCTTGATTTGATGAATTCAGTGACGCGTCGTGTAAGCCAACCTCAAGTGGATACAGCTACCCAACTTTTTGATCCTCTTCACTCGTGCCCAACATAACAGTGTGAAATTATCAAAATCTAAAAATTTGAAAGTATGTATAGTCTACTATAAGGGGGGCTTCCCCCCACAAGCTGCCATGGCAGGGGCTCTTAACGCCCCTAAAAGTTAGTACGAGGGGGGCTCCCAATGGCCCCAAACATTGTTACAAGGCGGTTTTAGACCACCCTAATAAGTTGCCACAAGGGGCGTTGTAAGCCGGCCTTGTAGGTTGCTACAAGGGGGGTTTTAAATTGTCCGCATAGGTAAATTTCAAGTGGGTTTCAAATCGCCCCCAAAAGTGAATTTTTGGAGGTGATTTACAACCAACCTTGAAAGATGACTTTTGAGGGCTATTGCAATCACCCCTAAAAGTCACTTTTTGGGGTTGGTTCATATCTCTTAAAAGACCTTTTTGTTTGTCCTCACAACGCCCTTAGGATAGCCCACCTGAAGGACCCTCACACCTGATTGACCCAACTTTTGGGGCTTGACACTGACGAAGTCAAGGAGAACTGAACCAACGCCTCATAATAGAGGGCCAATGACTTGGCAGGGGGGCTTCAACCAACCATTTTGGCTACCGATCAATGCTATTTCTTCAAATACCTTCGCTAAAAGGCTTGACATTTAGAGGTGATGCTTTGAAGGGGG
>APFE030197851.1:34741-70185 GCA_000404065.3 Pinus taeda | reverse complement strand
AAGTCACTTTTCAAGTTTGGAACCCCCTTTGAAAAGTGATACATTTCGGGGCAATTCATCTCTCTTAAAAAACCGCCCCTAAAAGGCTTGACCTTTAGAGGTGATGCTTTTAGGGGCCGCCGGAGGTTGGGGTGAGTGAGTGTTTAAAAAATTGCAACTAATGCTAAAACCACTTCTAATTCCCACTTTTGGAGGCAACGTACGGCCCCCCCAAAAGTATTTTTTGTAGTACTAGTAGCTATCATTTTTGTCTCCATAAGTCATTCTTTTTTAATGATTAACTATACTTTGCTTCTTTCTAGGATCTCCTCTCAAGAACACGTTTCAACCAATTCTCTAGTTCGTTCTTCAAATTACTTTTTAATTATTTTTGAGATTTATACTTCTCTAATATTCTGTAAGAAAAGGACTTTCATTTTATACTGGCAAGGTGATTCCTTGAGTTAGAGGAAGGGAATATCCTTCCCTCACTAGTAAAAGGATTTCCTTGTAGAAAAGGAAAATGATTTCCTTTATTGAGAGAGCTACAAAATTTTCCTTATGAACGCCGATTGCATTACCAGCATATCCATCGTCAACATAAATAACACATAAATGATCATAACTTGAAGAGTTTCTTTGAATTCAATTACCTCAAGTCTCTATGAAGAGGAACTATCAAGGCAAGTGAGGGAACCCAACCTTAAGTTCTCTTAAGAAACAATAATCCCCTAATTGACAAGCCAATCTAGAAAGTCTTTCTGCCCAAAAAATAAAGGCCTCTATCTTTTCTTGATTAACCATGATGCCTATTGATGTAGTGACGATATCATGACATTGTGTCATTCCCTCCACTAAATGACTGAATGAGTTTTGTAGTGACAGCAAGTCCATCTATAAAATTCACATTAAGCATTTTATCCCCATAAAGGAGGGGAATGCCTGAAAATGTTTGTTATAAATAAGAATCTTAGGGAGAAATAATAACACATCACTACAATACCACATAAATATGGGGCAAATGGTTTGGATCGTTCATGACATTTCATGTGGGGTTTGGTCTAGGGATTGTACTGATTCTGTATGCTAATTCAACCCCTTTTATGATATATAGGCTGGAAGATCATTTGCAATGTCGACCAAATTCGAGTGCGAGAGTAACTGGATAAAGGGGTTGAGCTTTTATATGAAAAGGCCATGGATCCTAGCCAGTCTTCATGATGGGGTTATTCAGTTATGGCTGTTATCACCTAGATTGACCTCGGGCTGAAGGGAGGCAATTCTAGGGTAACCACAAACCAAGCTTAGCCTAGTAACTAGCCCTACTAGGAAGGGAGAGGGATCTCTTTGTAAGGATCTCAGTCAAGATGACTGGATTAGGTAAAGTATTTTAGGCTAGGTATAGTATCACAAAAGGTTTTGATTGAATTTTTTGGTGTTTTGCTGGATCAAATGGAGCTGGACAGTTTAGGTCTGGGAAATTAGGTCATTAATGCAAGGTGTTCTATGGGGCAAGGTAGGCATAGGATTTAGCACTTTAGGCTTAATGGTGTGAGGTTTTTAACACTGATGAGGAGATGAGGAGGGCATGTGAGAATCATGGATCCTTCTCAAATAGTAGAAAACATGAAATATTGAATGATTTCCCAAGACAGAGCACTGTTATAATGGATTCTACCCATCAAACTTGATAACATTCAATAAGAAGCAATGAAATGAATGATGGCATACATAAAACATATAAACAAATGATTACAAAAGAAGAATTTGTGCTAAAACTCCATACCACAGAGATCCCATAAAAATAGTCGCAAATCTTATTAATCTCCATGCCAAACTGCTTACAATGATGTACAATGAAGCTCTGAGCATCCAAGTGAGTCCAACCCACACACTGATTAAGAAAATACATGATATAGACCCCCAAACAACTAAGCCTAACCTCAAGGGTCGAATTCCATGAGAGGAGGAGTCAGTGGCACAAAAATTTGAGTAGACAGTTGAAGACTAGAATGCTGAAACTGAAACATTCCTACTATGAAGCAAACTGATTCATTCATCTCATTTAAGCTTTTCATCTAATGTATCTACCCTAGGTAACCTAAATACACTTTAATTACATCATGATTTTACATTACATTAGTGAAAATATTAAAATCCCATAGGTGAAAATAAAACAACCAAAAAAACAGTGAAAAATTGGGCTGCTTGTCAACTGCGCAACGCCTTGAGGAAACGTGCAACGCCTCTCCTGGACAAATGCGCAGCGCCTTAAGGAAATGCACTGTGCTAACTTAAAATAAAATTTTGAGTTCCTTCTCGATGTCCAAATTAGGCAAGGGATATCTCGTTGAGGCTACTTTCCAGACAAGCTTGAATTTTTCAATTTGGAGCTCATTAGCCCTGTCAAAAGCCTAATCTCCCAAGCCTGGTCAAAATGTGCAGAATGAGGCTACCAAAATGCAGAGTGTTGTTTCAGTCAACTTTTGGAAGTCTTCCTCAAGTCCAAATTGAGCTCATGATAGCTCAATGGAAAGATATCGGTTTCTAGTTATCATTTGACTCATCAAGAAATTCATTTGGTCACTCTAGCTAGGAGAAATATGGATTTTCACAAAGTCACTCCAGAAGTGCAACAACTCTACCAAGGCAAATGATGTTTTGGACATTTCTCCGAAAGCATGAGACCTGTGTAAAAGCTGAAGGAGGTGTTTCTTCTTGAGTCTATTATGGGAAAAAACCTCTCTCACATTTTTCAAATTCATCTTTTCTAGCTTAGAAACATCATTTGAATAAAACCTATCCCGATGTGTGGCGAAGGGGATTTGTAGAAATGAAGGGAAATGAAGGGGATGAGGGCTTCTAATTTCTTGAGAAAATTTTGGGAAGTAGGGAGGGATGTTAAGAAGTAGGGGGAAGTATAATTTCAAAGATTGAGTGAGGGGAAGGGGTCTAAAAGGGAAAAACACAGGCCTAACCTAGAAAAGTGTTAAATTGTAGCAATAGGCTAGGCTTTGTGGGAAAATGATGAATTTGAGGGATATAAATGATCAGAGGTGTTTAAGAAGGTATATTAAGGATAGGGGAAGGTGTATGAACATTAGGATACAAGTTTTGTTGATAATTTGACCATCCAAGAAAAATTACCTTCAAAACCCTAAGAGAGGGAAATGAGCCTTACTTAAGCACAACTGAAGCACAAACAAGGTGTAAAATGACCCATTGGAACCTGAAATAATGATGACAACTCTTTGAATGATGGCACACTCAGCCGAATGGTGACATGCATCAGTACTTGCAAAACTTTGGAAGGAGTGAAAACAATCCTAGACCTAATACCTAGTGACCAAATTTTACATGAAGACTCATTGAAATGACAAAAAATTGATTTTGACACTCTAGGACCACTTTATAAGAGCATATTTGATCATTACTGGAACACTGCAAAGACTGACACTAACAATGGCATTATGAGACGGGAACATTGATATATTTGATGAGCATGATGGGTCAATTAGAGGAGTACATTTTCACAAGGCTCAGCCGTGTTTGTGCCTGTAGGTAAACCAACTGGCTTGGACATTTATTGCATGTTTTGTGGTCCATGTGAACCTTTTTTTTTATGTATTTTAGAGATTGAGAAACACTTTGAAACTAATCACCAAGGTTCATTTTTCAGTAGTTCCATCAATTGGATGATTGATATGGGTTACAATGGATACATTTTTATATCCTGGAATGGTGGGTGTCTAACACCTTGGTGACATGGAGAGGGTCTTGAACACGTTGGTGTTGTGTGAGTCCCTCATTTATTTGGACAAAATTTTCATGGATGAACTAGGAGATTACCTTTAATTGCTCTGTATTGTAAAATTTCTGGAAATTACACACGTCTAGTGGCAAGTTTTGTAGTGGTGTCAATTGGGTCTAGCTTGGGTGGATGGGAAGAAAATGTTATCTTTCCCTGTTTGTGAATCAATTGTTGTTTGGAGCTCTTATTCATGAGCTATGAGGAATATCTTAGTCTCACTACTAGATGAAGGGTGGGGTGAGAAATTACACGCAAGGAAAAAGGTCACAAGGTAATCAAACTGGTATACCTAGTTTAAAACCTTCTGAATGGGCAGGGATTGGGCCAGATGACAAGTCCTTGGTGATTTTGGCAGACTTAGAAATGCCTCTCATAGTGCAGCCACTTAGCCAAAGGAGAGATGTAAGAAAAAATCCCACGCTCTCCCATCCAAGGAACAAAGTTATTTTAGAATTGGTAGGTTTAGCGAAGCCTCCCAGCCATGTAGCTTCTTATGTAGACATTGTGCATGTATATTTAGGACATCTAAAGAGTAGTGCCTTCGATTGTAAATGATATTGACTGCAAGTCATCTGACATAACAGTAAAAAATACAATTATGAAAAGTTGTTATAACTCCAATTTACTTGTTAATTTTATAGGGAATGTCTTTAAGATCAATATATGGAACTACAATATACACCTCTGCCTATATCTTGAGAGTTAAGTTCCACAATGAGTATCCTTAGATTGTCAGTGCCAATGACGAACAAACAAAAATGATATGGAACTAGCAATCTTGAACTTGTATCTGACCTTACTGGCAACAATTTTTGTGTAATGTGTGTTTCTTTTCATGCTAAGGAAGATTTGGTCATTTGAAGCCCCTTGGATCAGACTGATTGTGTACGGGATATTTGTGCTCCGAGGAGGAAAACTGTCTACTGATGATATTAAGGTTAACACAAATGAACATAGATATTTTTGGAGAGGGTCATGTTGTTGTCAAATATGCTTTGGAATGTCATGACCGTGGAGTGAACTGGGCTGCTGCTTTTCATCCCAACTTTCCATTGATTGTGTCAGGAGTAGATGGTCACCAAGTAGATTGAATGGCATGCAGATTCAATTGCTTGGTGAAGTTATATCTATTTCATTAGAGATATATTAAATTTTGTTTTTTTTTTCTTTTGTCTTTTTCTTCTGTTACTCCTCTTTCTTGAGTAGCATCTCAGTTTGCATGTAATTCATTTGTGAAAATTTAGTTTGTTTTGTTATCGAATACCAAGGCCTGGCAAGTTGGATAATTTAAGAGGGCATGTGAAAAGTTTGTAGATAATTCATTTGTGAAAAGTTAGTTTTGTTCTCAGAGATCAAGGCCTGGGAAGTTGAATACTTTAGGAGGGCACGTGAAAAATTTGTAGATAATTCATTTGTGAAAAGTTAGTATATTTTTTGTTCTCGGGTACCAAGCTTGGGAAGTTGGATATTTTAACTTTTAAGAGGGCATGTGAACTATATGTCCCGTGTGATGTTCCATCCACGCCACGACATTATTGTTAACATTTAGAAGATAGAAGTACCTGAGTTTGAGATGTATCCATGTATTGTAGAGGTGTCCAAACATTTTGTAGAGACCATGATTGCTTCTGGATCCTTGTAGCACATCTTGATATGAATCTTCTTGTTGTTGGGAATGACTGTGGGATGATTGTTTTCACGTTAGAAAGAGAAAGATATTCTTTTGTTTTTTATGAGGGCACCCTATACTGCAACAATGACCATTTTCTCTTTTCTCATCAATTTGCAACTCAAAAATACTCTCAACTTATACAGATAAGAAGGGCTGGATCCATGAATTGGGTCAAGGATGATGATCATTGTTGTTTAGCCCCATGGAGAATGTTGTCCTAATACGTTTGGATGTTGATGGTGGGTGATATGAACTTATTCTTGGGCTAGAGGATAGTGTTGGGACTTGGGAGAAGTGACACAATGCAAGAAGAAAAGACAACGACTTGGAGGACCTGTTTCCTTTTTTGCTTGCAATCAATCGGAAGTCACTGACAAGAGTCATAACCAAGTGATAAAAATCGTAGAAATAAGGCGATCAAGAAGTCTAGTTGTCCAGTAACTGTGGATACAATTTTCTGTGCAGGAACATAAAACCTTCTTCTTGGGCCAGAAGATAGTGTTGGGACAGAAGAGTGAAACAATGCAGGAAGAAAAGACAATAACCTTGGTTTGCAACAGAGGATTGTACCTGGGGACCTCCATACTCCATTTGTTAAATACATTTAGTCAGATGACATGGAAAATGTAGCCTTGCTGAGCAAGCATGCAATCATCATTGGAAGCAAGGAGCTTATACATTGTTCTCTACATAAGATTATTTGTGTTAAAACTTAAGAGTGGTGCTCAATGTGACAATTGTGCTTTGTTGTATTCCAAACAGAAACTGTCGCCTTATTGGAACACTTGATGTTCAAGTATGTATAATGAAGGTGCCTAAGAATTCTATCAATTGCATGAATGAGTTGGAAATAACCGTGTCATACAAATTGATGCATGAGTATATATTCAAGCTGGCACTGATAAAAAGGAGGTATGACAATGTTATGAGCATGATTAGGAATTGATTTGTGGACATGCAGTGATTTCTTAGCTGCATTTGAAGGGCTTCCCAGAAGCGTCTCTTCACTTTTTCAAAGAAGACAAGGCATGATTTAATTATTAGTGTAGGGTGAAACTATTCAAATTGATGTTTCTTCTGTAAAATAGAGAGATGTTAAGGTCACTTGTATACACTTGGAACTGAGGCCCTTTAGTAAGGAAATGCTACCATTGTTGAATATGCTTACCAAAGATAAAAGAATTTTGAAAGGCTTTCATTTTGTATCTTGTCATGGACAATATTGATAAGTTTTTGAAGATGTTAGGGATTGCATAAATATAAAATGATGTTATGGGTCAGTTTCACAATGACCATATGTGAGGGAAGCAGTTCATGGGCTTACAAGGATCGCTGATATGCTTGTACTTAATAGTTAGGTGGTAATCTTCCCACTCTGCCATCTGGAAAGAAATCATCACTTATTGTGCCTCCTCCATCAATTTGTCGCAATCGTGAATGGTTGTTATTGAGGGTTACCAAAGGCCTTTTTGAGGGTGGGTTGCATAATGCAGGGGTTGCAGTCCATGAAGAAGAGGATGAATGAGCTGCAGCCAATAGGGGTTAAGACCTTGACACTTCTGGTGGGTTGGATAATGCAGGGGGTGCAGTCCATGAAGAAGAGGATGAAGGAGCTGCAACCAATAGGGGTTAAGATCTTGACACTTTTGGAGTTGAAAAACAAAATGGCAAGGTTGTAGTGGTCGGTGATAGAGAAGTGAGAGGAGACAATGGCGATGAGGTAGGATGGGATGTAGAAGATTTGAAGCTCCCTACAGATGTCTAAGCTACAAATGTTGCAAGTACAACTCATAATGTCATTAGTTATGCCATCACCACGTATGCCAGTAATTCAAATATGGATACATAATATTTTGTTACAGGTGAGAATGTAGCTGCTAGTAACATTAATATGGCAATGTAGCTCTTAAGTCAACAACTTGGTATTTATAATTTCACTCCATTAAAAGTTAAAAACTTTATTTTTGGACCTTTACATGGGCAGCCATACATACCTCCCTACATTTTTTCCTGCATTGTGGTCTTCTTAGCAATAGAGGGAGGTTGGAGTGAGATTGCTAGCTCAAATGTCAGAGGTCCATGAGCTTTGGTATTTAAGCTTTTTCAATTAGATGAGAAACTTAGACTAGCTTACAAAGCCACAACAGATGGGAAGTTAGCTTACAAAGCCATAGCAGATGGGAAGTTTAGTGAAGCATTAAGTTTATTTCTTACAATCTTGCACGCAATTCCAGTTATTGATGTAGTTTCCGTTTAGGAGGTTGAGGAGCTGAAGAAATTGATTGGAATTGCTCAAGAATGTGTTATGGGTCTTCAAACGGGGGTCAAGAGGAAGTTAAGGATCATATTGTTAAACAACAAGAGCTTGCAGCCTATTTTACTCATTGCAACATTCAAAAAGTCCATTTGAGGTTGGCTTTGCTGAACAACATAGGTGTTTGCTAGGGAAATTCAAGCTTTTGAAAACATAAAAGCTTGGTTTTTTAGTACATTTAACTACAACAACAAGGTCTTCAGTGTTCACCATATCATCATTCGAGTTGGAAATAAAACACTACTGATAATTTCTTTTCTATTCACTAGGGATAATGGCCCTTTACAATCCCTACACAAAATGCCAAATACGAGACAATACTTACAGTTGTTAGCTCTCTATAAACTAAAGTCCCAACATGCAACAATTGTTGTTCCTTTAGCAGCTCCAACAACAAACTCCTTGGACAACTTGGACTTCTCCTAGTGACTTGGCAGCACTCTTGGCATGCCCCCTGTACACTCAATCAACAATCTACCCATCTAGTAGTTCTTCAGCTACATCCTGCAGGCCATGATCTTCTTCCTCAGTCCTCCTGTAACAGACTTCAAATCCTTGCCCTACTCCTTTGGTCCTCAGCCACCTTGCTGTAGCAAATTCACGGCGTCACCCCCCTGCACAGAACTCCATAGGGCCACTAACTTGGCTTGATAACTGTTGGAAAATGAGCTCGCTGCAAACCATGCAACAAAGGCCCAGCAAGTTCTGTAGGCATGTGGGAGGCAGTTGTAGGATACTAAAAACACTGAATTATGACTTCAAAAATCCTTTTGTTGTTTTTGGAGCAACTTTTACACCTCTATACTGTGGTAAGAAGTATGTGTCTTGTCCACATTGTACACCACACTTTAGTCCAATCATAAAGGAAAATCTATGTGCTATATGTGAGCTTGCAGTTTTGTTCTGGGTCTTTAGATGCAGTGCAAGAGAAAGGAAGTTAAGGATGATACTATTCAACAGAAATAGTTTGCAGTTTAATTTAGTCATACCAACCACCAAAAATTCCATTTGAGGTTGGCTTTTCTGAATACCATGGGTGTTTGTTATAAGTGATGGAGCTTTAGTACAATAGCTAACTTTACTTGATGACTATTGGAAAGTGAACCCCTACAAACCATTCAACAAAGGTACACAAGTTCTGCAGGCATGCGAAAGGCAGCTACAGGATGCCAAAAGATTGAATTATGATTTTGACTTCAGAAATCCTTTTGTTGGTGGTGCAGCAACTTTTACACCTATATACCATGGTCAATCAGAAGGATGTGTCCTTTCCATATTGTACCAGATTTGTTCCAGTCGTACAAGGAAATATCTACCCTATATGTGAGCTTTCCATTGTGGGTTCTAATGCTTCTGGATGCTGAATGTGCATCTTTATTTCAAGAAATTTCATTACCCATGCATATTTCCATATCAATATTGCACTCTCTACCTTTGAGATCCATGTTGAGAGATATGGCAGGACAATCACTAGCATGTCTTGGACAGACTTGAGGGTCTTCTTAAGAGACTGGAGGAGGCTGTTTATTGATCACTGAAGTGACAGTAGAAGTAAAACTTTCCATGTTTTTTCATTTTTTACAATTTTAAATTTCAGTCTGTGTTTTTGCTTCCCTTTCTCAGTCTCAGACAATGAAAAGTGCCAGTAATTTAGCTTTAGGCCTGGAGAATTTTTTATAAAACCCCCTGGGTGTTTATCCTATCTTTATCATGTAAGTGTTCTAGTGGTTTGTCTGAGTAGAAACATGAACTAGGGTCTTACTATTCAACATCAGAAAGCAATGCAATTGTTTGAATGTTTTTTCATATGGAGGTCCTGTCAGAATTAGAACGGGCCAAATCGCCCCATTGGACTGGGCATGGTATTGAACGAGCCTGCTGACTAGACTGGTACCTAACCAGTACAAACTGGCCCTAATTGGTTGGACAAGAGACTTAAATTTTTATGAAATTTCTGAATGAATTTTCTTTTACATGCACAACAAAGTTGGTTTATTCTTTTGATGATGACTATAGCTGCAAAATAAACATTTGTGAATTTTTCTTAATGCCTGGAAATAACAATCCTCTCTTAATTATGACTCAAAATTTATAACTTTGAATTTTTTATGTGTTTGAATGAAAACTATTTTACAAAATGCTTAAAAGAATTGGTTTGCATCTACATAACAGTATTCATGTCTATACTTGTATGTTGGCCATAGGGCTTTAGATTTGGGTTTCTATCTTTGTTTACACGCATATTCTAAGTTCAGAACATAACCATCACTGTTACACTAGAAAGGCTTGGAAATTCTATAGCCAGTTGTTTGTGCTACATGCACTTGAGAAGGTGTCATTTATTTGCTGAAACCAAGGCACCTTTTAATGCAATTGACTCACAGCAGGAAGGAAAGCTATGACACAATTTAGATTTGCATTATTTGTATATTTACATGTCTATATGCTAAAAATTTAGTTGTGGGGTATATTGTATTCACGCTGCCTAGGAAACCTACACCATGTGGCCTCATTCCTAATCCCAAACTAAACCTCGCAGCCAAACACTGCTTCATCTTAGGAACAAATTATAAGGCCTTTAGGGCTTCAACATCTAAGACTCTTTTGTCTTCCTTTTTCTTTGGAGGCAAGGTCGTTTGAAACTCAATTCATGTTATATTAGGATGCAAGGGACCAAACTTGGTGTATAAAGAAAAAGCACTACTTTCTACACATGTTTTTATTACCAAACTAGGTGCACCAAACCTTTTTTGAATCCTGAACACTAGTAGTAAAATTGTATCATTTCATAGTAAGTTGTTTTCTATAGCTGATATCAGAGGAAGAGATTGCTGCAGCAACAGAAGGAGAGATTACCATGGGAAGTAGAGGGTTTCAAGAAACAAAGAACTGATAAGGGGAGTAGGTCGTTTTTCTAGATCGAAAATGTATCAGAAAAGGGTTATTTGGGCCCTCAAGGAAAAGAACCAGGGCAGTTTTTCCCAGCATGCCAAACAATCGAAAATGTATCACAAGAAAGGTATTTGGTCCCTTAAGGAAAAGAACGAGACAATTTTCCCCAGCATGCCAAACAACTGCAGGTGCCCAAATCTGATGAAAGCCCTTCCAAATTCTATCCTGCAGAAGACGTGCTTGATTAGACCCACTTCCTTTTCACACAGTAAATCAATAGTTTGTTGAGTACCCAGATACCCAAAAATTGAGATTGCGAAACCTATCAATCGCAATTCTGAAAAAGAGTAATGGAAAATTGGGAATCCAAGGCTTATGATGAAAAAAATCTTAACCTTATGCTTGGTGCCTACGTCAGAGCTCTGGAATAGTGAAGACAGAGGTAATCAATGGGGAGAATAGGAACTTAGGTCTTTCAATGTTGTACAATTCTTACACATCCACGCTTCGTTAGGTAAAAGCTGCAAACATGATAGAGCTGTAAACTCTGGCATGCATAAAAAAGGAGCTAGAAAATCCAAAAAAGAGTGTAACCTCGTTGCATAGATGGCAACTTCAACATTGCCCATTACTTCAGTTAGTTAAGCAGCACCTTGTTCTTGGCACTGTCCACATTGCAAACACCAACCCTGATATTGAATCCTTTGGATAAGAGTTAGGTTACAATCTGTTTTCCGTTGTTTTTTGTGGCACCTGCAACTAATAGCCTATGCCCATTGCAATAATTCAATGTCGAAGGTATGGTATGGCGGACGGTGATAGACTGACCAACGAGAAGGAGAAGGGTACTGTTAAAATTGGCAACTAGGACCAAACTACATGTGGGTCTACTTGTTCATGGCAGCTTATACTTTTCCTAGATTCCTCTTGTTGAGAGGTGTAGGATTGATCTAAAAATCATCTAATTCCAACATGTATTCATGGAGATATGAATTTAATTGTGTTATGTGACAATTCGTCAAGGTCGGAAAACAACCAAGTTACCCCATCAATGTTCAATGTTTTACTATAAATAGAAGAGGTTTTCAAGTCATTTGAGACACACACTCACACCTCTTGTGATCTCTTCCTCCTCACTTGTTTGGGTTTTAGTGGAAGGAAGAGTTACTAAGAGAATACACTGCCCTAAGAGAAGATTCCCTAGCTCTTAACACTGGCATGGAGATGAAGGCCTAACACTGTTATGAGGATAGGCTTTTAATGCTGCCCTAAAGTCCTGAGCCCTAGCTACACACATAACAATGTCAAGGAGGGAAGTGAAGTGTAAGCCCTCATAAAAGAGGCTTACACTCAACTTAAGGATAAGCCTAAATGCCCTAGCCATTGGTCACAATTTGTTGTTACAAGAGACCCTCAAAAGGCAGTAAAAGAGATCCTTAATCTGATGTCTTGACAACTCCTAATGTCCACTGTGATAATGAAGACTCTACCCATTGAATTGAGATCTATAAGCTGACCTAATTGTAGGGAATACACAATCACCCTAACATTTTCCTTGAGTTCCCTAAACACTGTGGCCGCAGTCAAGGAGGATGCATATACTTAGCCTTCTATATGCTACTCATACGCTGCCCTAAGCCACAGGAAGGAGGCCTAGAAGAGGCCCTAATCTCAGGCTTGAAGAAGACTTAATTCGCTGTCACAAATACAACTAACGTTGCAAAGGAAGCCTAACAGTGACAATGTTAATTACAATTGTTCTAAGGCATAGGTATGTTGGGGGAAACTGTCTCTATATTAGAAGTATGAGGGTATCGTTGCCATTTAAGAACTTGGCAGCTAGCTGCTTTGCTAGGCTGCAAGCCATAGAAAGCAGGTAAGGCTGTTCCATGACAATATTGATGAAAGTGAAACATGAATGGTACAACATCGTGCAACATGAATGGTGCAGCGTAGTGAAGATGAAGTGCAGTGTGATGGGTGCAACATAGTGATGATGAATGGTGCAACATAATGATGATGAATGGTGCAACATAGTGCTACATAGCGCAACATAGTGATGATGAAGTGTGACATGATGGGTGCAACGCAATGATGATTGTATGTAGTATGATGAGTGCAACATGATGGGTGCAACGCAATGATGATTGTATGTAGTATGATGAGTGCAACATAGTGATGGGTGCAACTCAGTGATGGGAGCAACAAAGTGATCAGAACAACTAAGTGATGGGTGTAGCATAGTGATGCGTGCAACACTGTGATGGGTGTAGCATGGTGATGGAATCACCTTGGAGAATCAATTGAAGCAATATGCCTTCACTTGAGTTCAACTCAGCTACTGCATGTGTTATCTTCTTAGTGAAGATCTCTACTAAACTATTGAAGAACATAAGAAGAATTGATGAAGGGTTTACCCACATTGGGGTTTGTACCTGGATGGGGCTACATCTTGTGTCCTCTTGTCTTGGCTTGTTTTATGTGATTTATGTTTATGTTATATCTGCATTTTACTATCATGCTAAATGTGATTGCTAATCTGGAATTGATATTGAGCTAATATGGAAAATTAAAGTAAATTTGCTCTCGACATAGAACATACCTAAAATTAATAGGTACAACTTGCCAAAGAGGAGTAGAAGGTTTCAAAACAGGGCGGAGGATGCCATAAAGTGCTGTAGAAACATGCAGGTATGAGAAAACATGCCGAAAGCAATTTGGACAAATGCAAAATTTCCATTGGTTAGAAAGGCGAAATTTTATCTTTCCCATTGGTCGGGGGTGAACAATGTTTGTCCACCCCAAGCCAACAAAGAGAATGCCTATTAGCGTAAGAACATGTACAAAGTTATTTTTAAAATTACTAAATTTAGATGTAAATTAAAATGTATGGTTTTTATTTTTTAATGGCTCTAAGTTGAGTTCACGAGCAAGGTCTAGATGCACTCGTAGATATCTTAAAGGATAGAAATATTTGATGTCTTGTCACTTGTATTTCCCATGCACAAATAATGTCACTAAGTATGAGGCTTTGATACACTGCCTTAAAAAAGTGATAGATTTGGATGTTAAATAGCTCCAACTAATAAGGATTTACAAATAGTAATCAAACATTTAGGAAATTCAATTCATTGTATTTTAATCACCCTAAGAATTATAGAGATGAGGCATGATCTATTATTTCTAATTTTGAAACATTCAATATTAATTATGTACATTAAAGTCAAAATCCAAATGCAAATTAACTTTCAAACAGAACTCCTATATTTATAACATTGAGAAACTTTCCTATGGACATGTTTTCTAATGAACAATTTTCCAGACCTTCTATACCAAACAATATTACAAACTAGATATTTTTTGTTGATGATGCCCCTATTTTAGAGTTCCTCATATACGGAGATACTTTTAGGGGATCAACCATTGATGAAAATTGACAACGCGATCAACAAATTAATACATTGCCTCTAGATGCAAAACCAAAGAGTGAGAACTTATTTCTTAAATATGTGGTTCAAATCTAACAAATAATACCCACAAAATATTAATCTAGGTATTGGATACGTGCCTATTGAGAGGGCTACATTTTTTCATTTCCTAAAGGAATTATAAAGACTGTTTTCTCATAGAATTACACTGATTCAAAAACCCATGACACTAAAATCATTCAGGATGTGATATCATTCAAGAAATATATAATCCTATTCAACAAACATTCCTAGATATGTATTCAACAATATAATAACAAATGAAAATGAATATAAGAGGAAAAATATTTTTTTTATCATTCATAATTCCCTATGGGTATTCAATATGGTCCCTGCTAGGAATAAGAATGGAGAAATCAATATTTTCATTCATTTCAAAAATATCAATAAAGCATTAGATAAATATAACTACCTTGTTCCAACCGTGGAACACATCCTCTAGTGTATTTTAGGTTCTAAAATTTTGTCCATGTTGAATGATTTTTCGAACACCTCAACTCCAACCCCTCAACTGTAAATAACATGTACATGAAAATATTAGGCTAGTGGGGGTATCATGCCCATGTGTATGTATGTGTATATGTTTTGGGACCATAGTATCGATGTGCATATGCTTTTATATTTTTTGAGGCTAAAAATTCTGGTATTGCAAATATGGTATTTCATGGACACTAATAAATGCATTAGCACTGCAGACCAAATAAGATGAAAAGAGTATGGAGGGTAACACCCCATGTGCATACAAAGTGGGTTTCATATAATTTAATAATTATGATAAAAATGCACTGGCTTCTCAAAAAAGTCCATGAAATGACTTGAGGGGTGTTAGGTGTCAAAAAACAAATATGCAAATAAAAGTATGTGTGTGGGAGCTACTAAGGGTTAAAGTTGTTATGTGCTTATTTGTGCTAAAGCAAATCTAACATTCGTTAGATTTCTTTCATCTTACAATGTTGTTATTAGCAATACACTTGTGTATGATAGAATGAAATATAGCATGTGTTAGCTTTCTTTTGCTTGATAATGTTGTTGTTGGCAATAGGCTTGTGTTTTTGCTAAATGTAAATATAACACATGTTAGATTTTTTTCACCTTACATTGTTTTTATGTGCTTGTGTTTGAGCTATAACGAAATTTAGCATGCACTAGATTTCTTTCACAATGCAATGTTGTGGTTGGAAATTTGGTTGTTTGTGCTAGAAGGAAATATGCTAGAATTCTTTGACCTTGCAATATTGTTATTGGAATTTTGCATGTGATTGCATTAGAAGGAAATTTAGCACACGCTAGATTTCTTTTATTGCAATATTGCTATTGGCAATATGTTTCAGTTTGTGCTAGAAGTAAATTTAGTGTGTGTTATATTTCTTTAACCCTACAATGTTGTTATGTTCTTGTGTTTGTGCTAGAAGGAAATCTAGCATGAGTTATATTTCTTTCATATTGTAATGTGCTTGTATTTGTGTTAGAAAGAAATCTAGCATGTGATAGGTTTCCTTGCCATGTAATGTTGTTGTTGTCAACATGGTTGTGTTTGTGCTTGAAGTAAATCTAACGCGAGCTAGAATTATTTCACCTTACAATGTTTGTGTCTGCATATGCTTATACTAGAAGAAAATCTAAAACACATTGATTTTTTTCACCTTGCAATGTTGTTATTGGCGATGTGCTTATCTTTGGGCTACAAGGAAATTTTGCATGCACTAGATTTATTTCACAATGCAATGTTTCTAGAAATATGGTTGCTTGTGCTAGAAGCAATGTTTTAAAACTCCGACTCTGGTTCAGAAACAGCCGAGGGTTAACTACGACTTCGACTCTGACTCGGTATCGTCTCAACCGGTTTGATTTCAATGACTCGATAGTTGTAAAAAATACGTTAAATATTATTTTTTATAAAAGACATAATTCTAAATATTTTCGTTCATGTTTCCAAACACAAAGCTTTAGAATATAGAGAGAAGACAACATATGATCAAAGTAGGCTCATGAATATATCCATCATATCAAAATGGCACCCAGTGCACTGTCCAATGCAAAGTTCATACTTAGCCATCACTGCAAGGATTCTTTTCTGCCTCGGCCTAAGGACAATCACTAGACTACAACAACAATAATACCTTGATTTAATTTTGGTCAAGCTCCAGAATAATTAGAGGTAAATATGGATTTATTAGTCCATTGCCAGAATGTTTTCCTTTTTGAAAACATTGTATGGTTCAATGGATTGTTTCAGTTTTCTAATTCATGCCACTAGGATAACCATACTTTAGCCTTGTAATTTTCAAACTTTCTCACAACGATAGATTACTTTAGGGCTATAAATATGCAATAAATAACAACCCAACCATTGGTATGTAGGAGGCGGAACAACTTTTGACAAATGTGCTTTAGGATTTTTGTCAAAGAGGCTAGCTGACCAAGTTGTTATCAAGCTAGTCAAGTCATTACGTAGTCGACCGAGTTGTTAGCAAGCTAACCGAGTCAATGACTGGCTCGATAACAACCTGACTAGCCATTCCGTTTCGACTGCCGAGCTGACCCGGTAAGCATTGGCTCGGTCTGACTCGGTCATTTTTTAAAACAATGGCTAGAAGGAATCTAGCATGTGTTTTGTTTCCTTTAGCTTGCAATCTACTTGTGTTTGTGATAAAAATGAATCTAGCATGCACTAGACTTCTTTAGTCCTACAATGTTGTTATGTGCTTGTGTTTGTGCTAGAAGGAAATATAAGATGCGTTAGATTTCTTTCAAATTGAAATGTGCTTGTGTTTGTGTTGGATTTTTTTTTAGCACAGGCTATATTTCTTATACTCTATAATGTTGTTGATGGGAACATGCTTGTATTTGTGGTAGACATAAATCTAGCACTTGCTAGATTTCTCACTCTACATTGTTGCTATGTACTTGTGTTTGCGCTAACAGGAAATTTAACACATGTTAGATAGATTTTCTTTTACCTTGCAATGTTGTTATTGCTAACATGTTTTTGTTTGGGCTAAAAGGAAATCTAGCTTATGCTAGATTTGTTTTGTCTTGTAATGTTGTCATTGGAAATATTTATATGCTTGTTTTAGAAGTAAATATAACGCAGACTAAATTTTCCTCACCCTACAATGTTGTTATGTGATTATTTTTGCATTAGAAGGAAATATACTATGCATTATATTTCTTTCATCTTGCAATGTTGTTATTTGCAACATGCTTGTGTTTTTGATAGGAGGAAATTTAGCATGTCTTAGATTTGTTTTGTCTGGTAATGTTGTTGTTGGCAATATGTTTGTGAATTTGTACTAGAAGGAAATCTAGTACATGTTATATTTTTTCACAATGCAATATTGTTTTTGACGTGCTAGAAGGAAATCAAATGCCTTGCATTGTTTTTATTTTGCAATGTGTTTCTGTCTATGCTAGAAGGAAACCAAATGCCTTGCATTGTTTTTATTTTGCAATGTGTTTCTGTTTATGCTAGAACTAAATTTAGCATGCAATAGATTTCTTTTTTTCTTGCAGTGTTGTTGTTGACAATATACTTGTGCTTGTGATAGAAGTAAATCTAACACATACTAGATTTCTGACACCTTGCAATGTTGTTATGTGCTTGTGTTTATGATAGAATGAAATATAACACACATTAGATTTCTTTCAACTTACAATGTTCTTATTCACAATGTGTTTTTGTTTGTGCTAGAAGAAAATCTTGTGGGTGCTAGATTCCTTTTTCCTTACAATGATGTTATTGGTAATAAGCTTGTGTTTGTGCTAGAAGTAAATCCAACACGTATTAGGTTTCTTTAGCCATACAATAATGTTGTTTCTTATGTTTGTGCTAGAAGGAAATATAACATGTGCTAGAGTTTCTTTTACCTTGCTGTAATGTTGTTGTTGACAACATATTTGTGTTTGTGCTAGAAGTAAATCTAGCACATGTTATATTTCTTTCACCTACCAATGTTGATATGAGTTTTTCTTTTTTTTTGATGCTTAAATTTATTTCCCCTTCTAACGTTGTTATTACTTTCTAGCACATGTTAGATTTATTTCACCTACCAATGTTGATATGAGTTTTTTTTTTTTTTTTTTTTTTTTTTTTTTTTTTTTATGCTTATGCTTAAATTTCCTTCCCCTTCTAATGTTGTTATTGGCAATGTGCTTTTGTATGTACTAGAAATAAATCTAGCATGTGATACATTTAATTTTCTTCGCAATATTGTCGTTGGAAACATGTTTGTATTTTTGCTGAACGTAATTCTAGCACATGCTAGATTTATTTCACCGTATAATGTTTTTATGTGTTTTTTTTTATGCTGTTAAAATTGGAAACTGGGGTCAAAATCCATGTGGGTCATCTTATTAATGGCAGTTGATATTTTTCTTGGATCCCTCTCATTGAGAGGTGTAGGATTGATCTAAAGATCATCCGATTTCGATAAGTATTCATAGAGATCTGAATTTATTTATGTTATGGGACAATTCATCAAAGTCGGCAAAAAACCAAATAAACCCCATTTGTGCCCAAAGTTTTAGTATAAATAAAGGTGGCCTTTAAGTTATTTCTACACACAATTGGATCTCTTCCTCTCTACTTGTCTTTGGGTTTTAGTAGGAGGAGAGATCCTAAGGAATAACACTGCCCTATGGAGAAGCCCTAACGCTGCCTATGAAGAAGAATATACGCTATCCTAAGGGTGGTATGGATCTACCCTAGACGCAACAAGTCTAGAAGAGAACAATGAGGAGTTAGGAGAATATTCTAGGAGGCTGAGGAGTTGTTGAAGAAGGCCGCAACCCACATCTTGAGGTTGAGAGGCAGGGGGACTGTTTTGGGGTGGTTAGGTGAAGAAATATCCCCTAGAAGGGCTGCCACAACTAAGCGACAACTTGCTGTAGCAAGTGACAATAGATAAGAGGAGGTTGAAGGATGGAATATGGGTTGGAATAGCCGAGCATTGCAGCCAAGGCTTTCCTCCCCTCTTAGAAAGGCAGATGTAGTTGTGGAGGGCTATTCTGGCCACATTTTGAAGGCTGTTAGGACTGCTGTTAGAATGCCCTAACTAGTCCAGCAATGTAGCAAATAGAAAAGTCCCAAAATAGTGATGATGATACATTGAAGCAGTATGATGATGATATATTACAGCAACATGATGATGAACGCTGCAGCATGATGGTTATAGTGACGAAGTGTATCATAGCATAATTAGGGGCAACAAAATGGTGAGGTGCAACAGTATGATATAGCAAGTTCATGGTGCTGCAATTATAGCACATTGGTACAATAGCATGCAAGGGACAACAAACTAACATTGGGACAATTGTATGGTACTTAGTAGCAAGTACACCAAGCGTGCAATGGTACAGAAGCATGCAAGGGACAACAAACTAACATTGGGACAACTATATGGTACTTAGCAACAAGTACACCAAGCATGCAATGGTACATCAACATGTAAGGGACATCAAAATAACATTGGGACCACTATATGGTACTTAGAAACAAGTACACAAGCATGGAAGGGACAACAAGCAAGCAATGGGACAACAAACATGGACAACATGGTTCAACCATGACACATGGGACAACAATACAACATTAAGTGCAACAATCATGAGGTCCAACATTGTGATGATGGGTGTAGCATGGTGCAACACGGTGAGGTGCAGCATGATGATGAGATGCAACACGGTGATAGGTGAAGGAGTCACCTTGGAGAATCAGTTGACGCAGTATATCTTCAACTGATCTCATGCATCATCTTCTTATAAATGATCTATGCTCTCATTCAGATAAGTCAAAGTGTTGAATTCAGTTGTATATGTACTATCTCTTTGTCTCTCTTTGTGCTGAACTATTGAAGAACATATAAGAAGAATTGATCAAGGGTTTCCCCACATTGGGGCTTATCCCTGGCCAGCGCCACATCTTGTGTCCTTTTGTCTTGGCTTGTCTTTTGCAATTTATATTTATGTTCTATCTGTAGTTTACTTTAATGCTGATGTGATTGCTAATATGGAAAAGATATTGAACTAACTGTGAAAATTGAAATAAATTTCTCTAGAATAGAACATTCCCAAAACTTAACATGGTATCAGAGTTGAGGTGAAGACAAAGCCCAAGCAAGAGTGAAAGAGAAACCACCAAAGACAAATGGGAAATGACAAAATGATCAATGGATTCCTCATCCCTCTTCTAATTCACCAAGGCTGAATTTGAAGAAAAGAAAATTATTAGAATGGCGCAACGGAAGTTTCTGATGTCCTACCTGAAGATCACTTCAATGGGAAGTCTGAATCTAAGGGTGGAAGGAAAGGTAGATGCCTTGGTTGAAATAAGTTCGAACATTATGCAAAAGAGTGTTCTACTGGCAGGGACACATCACTTGATGATGACTACAATCATTCCAGGGACATCTTCAATGATTAGAGGAATGGCAGGACACAACAGACTCTTTATAGAAACCAAGGAACCCCAGGTATGAAGAATCAAATGTTGTTTATGATAAGATAAAGAAGTTTTATCTTGTATTGGCCGTCTCCTTCAGATTCTTTGGGAATCTAGCTTATTGATTGTAGTGCTTCAAGGCACTCCATCGGCTAGAGGGTTGCTCTCTCTCTAATTTGGTAGAGATTGAAACATTCATGGGATTATACTTGGAGCTGATGCCGCCTATCCCGGAAAGGGTGTTACCCCTCAATTGAATGAGGCTAACTAGATTCATTTACATAATTTCTTTTATGTACCTAATTGCAAGAAGAACCTAGTGTCCATTTTGGCAATGGAAGTCCAAGGTTTCAGGGTGGCATTCATCGATGGAAAGGTATGTGTTTGAAAATAGAATTTTCAAGGATGCTTTTACTCGTGGGTTCAAGGTTGGAAATTTTTATCAAATTGCAGAAAGTCGATTGGGGACCATGTCAGTTGACACATAGCACCAGAGGTCTATGAGTCAGATGATGATAGGGATGCCTTAATTCAAAAGGAGCATGAAGGTACATGTCTAAGATGTACCGAAGGAAAATATCACAAGTTGACCATTTCCCTCATGTAGCAGGTCCACAGGTTTGGAACAACTCGAGGAGGTTTGAGATTCATGACCAAGAATCTCATATATGTAGGTGGAAGAAAGCCCTCTATGGCTTGAAGCAAATCACCCCAGGTTTGATATGAGAGGATTAATAGTTGTCAGATGAAGCTGAGATTCACTAAGAGTGAAGGTGATCCAAACCATTGTTTGAAGGTTATGGATGATAGACCTCTCATACCCGCGCTTTCTGTGAACAACCTATTTCTGACAGGTGCAGACCCTCTCGCTTGCAGAAGTAAGAGGGAGTTGGATTCCGAATATGGAATGGTAAACTGCAAGCCTGTGACTACCTCGAGGATCTTAAATTTCAGAAGTTATATGGTGGTGATGCTGGACCAGATTTGGGAAATGGCTCTGAGTTTCATAAACTCATTTGCATTGATGTTCTTGGTGAACTTCTGTTCGGATATATGTTTTGCAGTTAGCATGGTGAGCTCATATTTGGTTGAGCCTTATTGGATTGGTGCCAAGAACTTTCTGAGATATATTTGGGGCACAATCTCTCATGGATTGAGATACACTGTTGGAAATATGACGTTGCATGGTTATTCGAATGTTAACTGGGCACCCAGTGTGCAGGATCACTAGAGCACTATTCATTGTTGGTTCTTTTTGGGTTCTGCATCGATATCATGGATGATCAAGAAACGTAATTCAGTTTTTATAAGCACCATCAAGACCGAATACATAGCCATGAATTGCATTTAGAAGTACCTTAAGATGAGCGATGTCTATTTCATGCTATTATATGGATGACATCATGAATTATTTCTTTTATTTCACAACACTAATAAAATAATTGTTGATTTGGTTTGTCATTACTAAAAATAAAATATTTCTATTTTATTTATTTTTGGTGAGATATTGTGTTGATAACAATTATTAATTTGAATGGTCATTTAATGTTTTCATATCAAAATTTCCCATGCTATAGAATTTTTTACAATGGATTACATTATATGTAAAAATTAATAGATATCGGGTCTGTTTGTTTGAATTAGATCATTACAATTGTTTGTTTCAATCGTGGTTTAAGTTATCATTATACCTCTTAGAAATTAGTAATGTGAAAGATGACCCATTGCATTCTTATAACATTTTTTATTCCATATAAGTTGAAAAACTATATTAGGTTCTATGTAGCACCAACAATAAACATACAATTTCTACTAAAAGAAGCACCAAAAGCAACTAAGGTAGAGACTCTAGAAATTAGCACATAATTAATTAGGTTTGAAATTTAAAAATTGTATTATATTGTATGTGGAAGTTAATATATAATTAGTTTGTTTACTTGCACTAGACCATTGTAATTATATTTTTCGATTGCAATTAAAGAAATCATCATAAGTATTAAAATCAATGATTTTAATGGTGGGTCAATGCTTTCTTAGAAGAATTGTATTTCATACAAATTAAATAAAGGTACTAGGTTGTATATATAAATTAAACATATCATTAGTTTGTTCATTTTAATGGCGCCATTATATTTGTATTTTTGATTACTATTAACTCGTAAAATTCCCTTAGCATATAAATGGAAACAATTCATAATAAATATTAACATCATTTTTAATTTGGTAGGTGTTTATGTCCTTAAGCAATGAAGTGTAGATATTTTAATATCATACATGTGGTTGTAGTGCAGATGCAGATGGGCATTACTAGAAGTCAAAATATGTTGATATTTGAAATGGAAGGAGTATTCTTCAAATCATACACCAAATATGAACACAATTTTCATATTCAAAGAGAACTAGACTGACAGTTTGGTGGTAGGTCTTATTTTTTAAGGCTTTTTCAGTCAGAAATATTAAAATGTTTCTTAAAAAATTATGATGTCCCAATATGGACATTAATGTCACTGACAAGTATATCTGAAAAGTACTTGAAAAGTCAAATATTGATATAGAGGACTTTAAATTTGCATGGGACAAGTCTCATTGTTATTTGCAAACAAAATTGTAAGCAGGGAGAACAAGAAAATTTTATGAGAAAAAGCTGAGTGATGTGTGGTCCCAATATGGAGATAATTATAAATAATCAAATGTATTGCTAATGCTACAACAAAGCATACTTTTCAATTCATTGGATATCGATCAAACCACATCTTGATAAAAGCCTATACAGGAAAAGAGCAAGATACTTGACTTATCCAAGCTTTATTCCCCTTTCTTAAGACACTTCATTGTATCAAAGAAAAATATCAGTACATTCGAATGTTCAATAGAACATGTACTTCATTGTAGTGGATGGAGATAATTGCCTTTATAAATTTGTTGAAAAGTACATTCCAAATTTTCAATACATTTTGGACATAGTTTTTGTTTTATCAATTTGTATGATTTTATATTTGTTGAAATATATCGAAATTGCCAATTATATTAATATGTATATTTCTTATTATTTATAATTTCTTTTTCAATGATTTTGTTTCTTGCCTTTTAAATTATCTTACATGAAGCATCGGGACATGTTATTTTTAATGATTTTTGTTTGCTTATATGCATCAATAATCATATATAAATGTGAAATATAAGTTTTCAAATAGAACTCCTTGCAAGGAAAGGTGTAATTCTTACTACGTAAATTATAATAATTTACTTGATAAATGCTATGTGCACTATTTACTATTCATAATGCATTATTCACTATTAAGGCTAATGGGAAACGTGTCATAGATGAATGATTTGAACCTTTTGAAGCATAAGATATGTGATTTCTCAATTCATAATTTTCCTAAATTTATATGCTTAAATCAATTAATGGTTGTAGTTGCAATCATATAACAATGAAAATCAACAAGGCACAAAGTTAGTTATTTATTGTTCACATATAAAATGCACTAATATGAGTTCATAAATATGATTTGTAATTTTTGAGATAAAATCTATAGAAAATAGTTTTGCATTTCTTAAAAAAACATATAATTAATGATAATGTTTGCTAAGTGGACTATCAAGGTTTGGTTAGACACTATCATGGATGAATTATATCTTTGAACTTTAAGGCATTTAATTTCATTACTTAAAGTTTAATTTTTTGTAAATTTGTATTTTAAATAAATTGATATTCTTAATCCATAACCCTATCACTTAATTTATTAAGAGTATTAATTTCATATTGTATTGTTTTGAAACAAAACTCTATGTAAAACAAAATTATCTTCTTAATAAAACATGGAATAATTAATTAACAATGTGTTAAGTGGACCATCTAGACTCATTAAAGAGATGGGTAAAAAATGGTTGTATTTAAATTTTTTGCACCATAAGACATTGATTTTCCCATCCATATTAACATTTTGTCCTTTTCAATTCTTAAATAGTTTATTTGTGGTTTAAATAATTTCATAGAATCCATTAGGACTTGAAGAATTCTATTTGGTTATATGCCATTGATAGAGTATTAAAATGCAAAGTATTTTTGAAATGTAGCGCGCTATATCTATATCTATATCTGTATATATATATATATTATTATATATATATATATATATATATATAATTATTATATATATAATAGATATATATAGATAGATATAGATATATGAAAAAAATTATAAGTTATTGATAATGAATTCTAAGTGATCTATACAAAAGCATTTATAGACTTTTATTTTTCTATCATGAGGTTTTATATAAATGTTTAAATGTGACATTTTTTTTAAAATAAAACTCCATGTAAAATTAAATGGTTTTCCTAACAACACATAGAATAATTAATTGGTAATGAATGTTCAGTAGATTGTTCAAGTTCATTCAAGATACATGCCATAAATAAATGTAATTAAACTCTTTGCAACATAGAACATTTGATTTTCCCACCCCTAACATTTGGTAAATTTCAATTCTTAAATAAATTATTTGTAATTGAATAATCTGACAGTAGACAATAAGACAAGTATGTATTAAATTCTATTTAGTATATATGTATGTATACATGCAATTTGTTTTTGAAATAAAATTCTTAATGTAAGTAAAAATATATATTTTTATAAAATTAGTAATTTAAAATCAATCTTTAATAAGTTCTAACTAATTTATTCTCTTTTGAATTGACAACTTTTTCTAACCACGCATTCTTAAATCAATTATCTCTATATGTAATCATGTCATAAAAGTGAATAAGTCAAGAAACCATTAATTGATTTTTATTTATCATGTGGTTTAATATGAATGTATAAATGTGACATTGTTATTTCTAGAATAAAAATCCATGTAAAAAATGCATTTTCTATAAAACATGGATTAATGAATTCACAATGAGCATTAAGTAGACTATTTAAGCTCATTCAATAGATGAGCCACAAATGAATGTCTTTAAACTTTTTGCACCATATGACATGATTTTCCCATCAAGATAAACATTTTGTAAATTTCAATTCTTAAAGAAACTATTTGTACTTAAAATAATATCATAGAATCCAACAAGACTTAGAAGCTATTTGTTCAATTCCAGTTTCTTATATGTATTGATATAAGTTTATAAATGTAATTTATTTTTCAAATAAAGCTCTTAACATAAGTAAATATATATCTTTTACAAAACTAATTATGATTAATTGATAATGAACTTTAGGTGGTTTATTCATATTATATAAAAAATCAAGTGTCATAGATGAATGCCTTTTAATACATATTTAATCTTCAAAATCAAAATCTTAACGATAATTTATTTGTATTTACATTAAGTATTTAATAATTAAATAACATGAGGACTTATATAATTTCAACTAAAATTCTTGAGTTATGTTTCACAATTATTTCTTCCCCATTAAAAATTCTTATAATTTTCTCCTCTTAGTGAAAGTAATGGTCAATCATGGTTCTCCATACAATTGAGACTATTATTTACATACATTGAGACTATTATTGGTTTAGACAATGTTTACAAGAAGATATCAATATCCACACTACCATCAACTTTACTAATCTTTGAAAACCCTTGCGTCCACTACTTCCAAGAAGACCACTAATTCTTGTTTACTTCAATTTGTTACATTGTCCATCACAATGGAACGACTTGAATACCCATTTAAGAACTCTCATTTGATGTACTTGGATTTTTAGTGGAGATAGATCAAAGGTGCCTAACCTTCTTAAAATACCTAAACCAACAATGCCTAACTTTTATAATGGATCCCTGGATGCTATGAAGATGAATGATCACCCCCCCATTAGTGCTTCACAAAGGCATGAAGGGACCATAGGAAATTGAGCACAAAAACATTTTACTAATTGTTTTGTAGAATAGTTTCAATGCAACGCAAGGGACACACATCCTTTCCATTTTCACTAAGATCCTCACATCACCATCATTCAATCAATAAATCCCTCGTAGGTTGTCGGAAAGGGGGTTAGAGTCATCAGACACAAAATTCAAATATCGAGGAATCTAGTCTATTATCCATAACTATAATATCTTTGTTAAATATTAGACATACTAATATGATTTAGCTTAAATCAATTGCTTCTAAGAGTTTGATTTCACACCCCTATTGTGTATTAATACTATTGTAAATAAAAACTCTATGTTTGACCTATTCATGATCTCTACTTGGTTTGGAATTACTAAAATTATTTTTATATTGAATTAAGTTAATATGGAGATTTACAAAAGAATGAATGTTGTTGAAGGCCTTGTAATAGAATACTTCCAAATTTAATGAAATATGTGTTACATGGAGAAAAAATTTCTTAATAGCATTTTAAACTTCTTGGTTTGTATTTGATTGTACCTCTAGAATATATCTCCTCATTTTACCTATACGAAAATACACTTTCACCCAAAAGATCATCTAGAAAACTAGAGCTATAAAAATCTTCACTGTTATCCCTTCGATACAGGCTTAATAATTTTTAAAACTTTTCTCACATCATACCTCATAGATATTTTCACCTTACATTATTAAATTCAAGCCAATGTGATAAATGGTATTACGGGGAGGGGGGTAACAGGTGGTAAATGATTTAAGAAGGCAAGGTACACAACAAATGAGATAGAGACACATGTAAAAAGTGGTAAAATAATAAAATGACTTTTCGGGAGGTGGTGGTTGGGGGGGGAGGGGGGCACGGTAGTTTAAAGTTTCGTTAGCTAAACCATAGATGTATTACTTCATACTTGAATGCATGGGTGGGGACACAAGTTTGGATCAACATAAATAATATTTTTATAAGATGTGGAGTATGGAATAATGGGATAAACAAACAAGATAAATAGTGAAGTAAAATATAATAATTTTACATATGATTATGATAAAAATGGAAAATGGATGAATAATAAAATAATGGTAGGGTATAGTAAAAAAATGTGGGAATACAATATTATTTATGGAAGACATATAAGATTTGGGAATAGGTAGAATGGGAGCAAAGGAACTTAGATAAAAATTAAGGCTAGATATGGGTTTGGGATAGACATGCTTGGATTTAAGGCTAGAAATGAAAAGGGATATTTGCCAATTTTCACTCATGGAGGACACTAATATTTTGGAAGATTAATTAAGTGAAGGTTTTAGGTGATGGGAACTTTACAGGAATCTATATATACCTCAAAATTTAGCCTAGAAATCACTTAGCGGATTTTGAATTTTTTTGTAACTTTTAAAGGTGTCATAAGACGTTACAGCATAGACTCCAACTGGGGACTAATTCCCCATTTGGGATGTAGAGAAGTTGTATATTTTTTCGTTTAATATGTTGGGAATGGAGTCATACAACAACAAAAAATAGACATATGAACTTTGAAACCCACAACCTGTGACCTACAAATATGAAACCATATTGCCTACACTAATCCAAAGACTAACTCATACTAAAATATGAAAACTAAAAATTGATAAAGTTGAAACAACTTACACTATAAACGATGACGCAAACCAAACTAAAAACTACTTCTAAATATTACAAAAGTTAGTTTATTTGATGAATTCCATAAATTATATAACTTATTTACTTGAAAGGAAATTTAATTTTGGTTGTAATGCTTTATTCATTGGGTTATAGAGTTAAGATGTCAACAACAACATGCCAACTACTTATAACATGTGACATGCCTTACTCAGACTAACACAATCCATATTGCAAACTAAAATCTGAAAATTACTAATTCAATCCCACACAACCTCTATTTAACTGAGTTGAAATATGCAGAGTTAGGTGTAGTCATGCTTCCATTGCAACCATGTGAGGATTGTATTGACTAACATACCACTTTGCAAGCATATGAAATCTTGAGAACTATTTACAATATGAAACATAAATCCATAGGAAATAGACACTTATAGGTGAACTTGGAAAGCGACATCCTCTGTAGACATCTCAGATTTTGGATGAAAACCATGAGGATAAAAAACATTCTTCTTAATGATTCCATCAAATGAGCCTTGATATATCACATGAGTCGATGGAAATGAAATATCAAACTAGTGGAATCTAGAACCCAGTGGAATCACCATATAGACAAATTAGAGCAACCATGTGAAGGAAAATAAACCAATAATTAATGTGCAGTCCTTGTTCACAAAAAAAGAGTAGATCTAGTCTTGATCATTCTTTGGGGAAATATTTCTCGATTACTTCAACCCTTGGAAACAATGCCAAATGTTGTATTTTTTTCTCAAAGGAAATTATTGGATGTAAAACAACATCAATAATATAACTCGACCAAAATTTAGGTTCAATCTGGCTCTCGAACCAGAGGGGGATCCATAAACTCTTACGAGGCTCTCTAATGTTGTTCACTGTCACTAGACAACAACCTATGAAGCAAAAGAACCTGATCTATGATTTGTTGTATAAGTGGTTGTTGATGAGTATCTAATCTCTCCTTGTAAATAAATCCCTATCTTTTTTAGGCTTGATCAAAGTTCCAACGTTCAACTTCAACAAAATAACATAGCTTTAAAGTGTTTGGTAGTGGAATATAAGATAAATTAGATAATCAAGTACCGTTCCTAAATACTTAATCATCTGGGTTTAAGAGATGACAAAAGGCAATAATTTAATGATGTAGAGGTACTAATTCAAACACCCTCTTTAGTTAGTTAGTCTTAGTGTACATGATAACTTTCCATTAGGCGGTCAAGGGGGTTGATGCTAAAGCTAGCCTTACCCTAACTTCTATATTACCTCAAATATATGAAGAAACATATTATGAAATTACTGGAAAAACATAAAGAAATAGTAAATTCTATCATAAAACTAAAGCTATAGAACTTCAATAAAAAATTCTGGAATAGAAGTATTTAGAAAAATGGCAGGGTGTTGGCATCAAAATCCAACCCTCTTGCATTTCAAATGGTATAATATATAGGAAAACTAATCCTGAAAATGTTACGAATTTGCAGGAGACAAATTCTAATGAGAAACCTATAAATAAATACAATATTTAAGTTATTGAAGGAAATTTGGAGTTGATTGAAAGTCTTGTGCCTCTAAATCTAGGAATTGGCATACTTATTTCTAATTGATTTCCTTTATTCTTCAAACTAGTTTCTCACTTTTTGTCACAAATCTACCTCAAACTTTTGCATGTTGATATTTTTCCTTCGAATTTGAAGGTTATTGAAGTTTCTCCATAAACTTCAACTAATATGTTCATAATCCGGTTGACTATTCCTTTTTATAGAATTGATTAATCCCTTGTCTTTTGATAAAATCCTTTGATAGTTCAATTAATTGTATTTTAGGTGCTTAATCATTGCTGAAAATTTTAAAAATGATTTGGAAATTATTGATTTTCTCTCACTCTGTCGTTTTCAAACATATGAATATTTAGTTTTGGGGAATAAGATATTTTCATAAAAACATTTCCCAAAAATGTATAAAATCATATTTTCATAATTCCTTTAAAAAAATAATTATTTCTTTTCATTTAAAAAAAACATGTCTTCAACAGAAAACCATGTCTTGGTTTGACCTGTAAAACTTCTTTTCTTCATGAATTTCATAAATCAAATCTTGATATATTTCCTTGATTAACCTTTGCTCTGTAAAACCATTTATGCTTTTGAAAACCATGTTCTATATTATTTCTCGAGTGTAGCATTTATTTGTTTATGAATTTCATAAGTGAAATTTAAAACAATTTACCCAAACCATCCACTTTTTTCATATTTTGTTTTGCCTACTTTTGGTATACTTATGAATAAATTAAATTTCATAAATAATTTTCATTTCCCTATGAAAACCATTTACTAGTTAGCTTCCCATGCTTTTGAAAACGATGTCTTTGACCATGTTTAGTAAATTATGAAAATGTGTTTTCATCTCCCCTTTTTCACTTCTGTAAAAACTTTGGATAAAAAATTATCCAAATTTTCTCTTCATGTGCATTTTCCTTTTTAGAAATCCTTTCCTCATTATATCCATAGCATAAAACATTTATTTGTGTGCTCTCTAAAATTTTATTTTCACCTCTATAAAATTATTCCATAATTAGAAAAAAATTATTTATAGATTTTTAAACTTCTTGGTTTCTATTGAAATGTACCTCTAAAACATGTATCCTCATTTTACCTGCACGAAAATATACTTTCACCCATAAGCTCATTTTACAAAAATAGAGCTATAGAAATATTCTATGTTACCCCTTCAATACAGGTTTTATAATTAAAAAACAAATTCTCACCATACCTTATAGACATTTTCAGCTTACATTTTTAAATTCAAACCAATGTGATAAATGGTATGGAAATGGTATTGTATGGGGTGGGGAGGGTAGTAGGTGTAAATGATTTAAGAAGGGGGGCTTGCAGAAAATGAGATGGAGACACATATAATGGTGGTAAATAATAAATCAACTTTGTGGAGGAGGGTAGTTTAAAGTTTGGATAGGAAAACCATCGATTTATTACTACACATTTTAATGTGGGTGTGGGGACATGGGATTGGATGGGCATAAATAATGTTTTTATAAGACATGTATTATGGAATAATGGGATAAATAAATAAGATAAATAGTAAAGTAAAATATAATAATTTTTACATCTCATTATGGTATAAATGGAAAATGGATTAATAATAAAAATAATGGTAGGGTATGGTAAAATATATAAAATGAATGGGGATCTGGTAATAAGATTTAAAAGTGAATGGTATGAGGGTTAAAACAAATGTGGGAATTGTAGGAATATACAGGGTAAGTTCCTCAGACAAAACACCAAAAGGACACCGCTCACAAACAGATCACAGATCAATACACCAATATTTTGACGTGGTTAAAACCCTCAGAGAGGGAAACAGTCCACGGCCGGTGCCAACGTGGCTACTCCAGGAAATTTATTAATAAAAGAATGAAAATTTACATAAGCTTCTCTCATGCACAGTGAACCTACAAATGACCCTCCATGCGCTTTAAATAGAATTCATGGACCAATCGGGTGTCAAGCCACGGATCAATTGTCGGTAATACCGAGGAGAGAATGAACCGTCGGATCACTACATATCGTGACCATCGGATTATAAGTTACAAATGTACACAGTAAAGAAACACACTTTACCTAACTCTATACTAGACCAAGTTATACTTAACTGTTCCTATGTGTCGGAATATCCTAACATTCCTTACCTCCAATGATACATAGCGTAACGACATGGTCATCATATTACAACATAGAGTAGATACTTCATGCAATTGATTATGCCAGTGTTCCAACTCCTCATCTCAATCTGATGTGCAGGAAATTTTGTGGTCCCAAGAAATGCATTCATCTACTGTCGGCATCACCCAATCCTGATCTCACACTCTTATCTTATAGATCTGGTCTAGACGATGATCAATGTCCTAATTGTGGACAGGTTCAGTATAGAGTGGTCCTTTTGTAGGGTCCAAGGGAACTACTATGTAGAGTGATTTATTCAAAAATGTCATCTTGTACTTCTTCAAATTGATTACCCCATTCATGTCAGTGGCCCAATCGATCCAAACGAGCACAGGATAGGGATTGTTGTCATCCACAATCTCTATCACTTCGAAGTCAGCCAATGCGTTCGTGCCTTCAATATCAACTATCACTGCCTATAATCATCCTATGGGGATGATTTTCTGTTGATTTTCCATTCTTAACTAAATTGGAGACCGTTGTAGTGTAGGTCTCCCCATCCTCTCCAAGGTTTGTTTAGGTAAGACACTCGCATATGACCCTAGATCCAAAATTACTTGATCCATCTCATATTCTCCTATCGGTGCAGTGAGCCTCATTTCGTGATGCATTCTTGCCTTATGCTTACTAATCGTCTTGACTACACATTGTCCATCATAAGCATTTTCTTTCCCATAACACTTATTTATCAGTTCCTGTATTCCTTTCACAACTTTTCTATCACACAAAAGCTTCATATAGGTCTCCAAGAAAGTAGTAAGAATTGAATGGTCCATCTCTTCAGCTAGCTTGTCCTAGATTCTTGAGGTAGAGGCCTCAGCAAAGATTTTCTTTGCTTCCATAAATGTTTTCTGTGCGCGCTTCAAATCAAATTTGATCTCCCTTTCTATAGCTTTGAAGACCCATTCACTTTCTTTAGGCTACCTCTCCTTATATTCACGAGTCATCATCCCACTTCGCAGCACAATATTCACCTTGGGATACTCTTTGTAAGTCTCATCACTCATCATCTTGAGGTTCTTAGTCAACTGCAAAGGCCGCACCCCATTTTCACGTATCTTATCTAGCAATACCAGGCAATCTTTAGTTGTATGGTCAAACTGAATACAATATCAGAATGACATACATGTAGGATTCGGGAAGTCTTGTTTGTAGTGTCTTGACCCTTCATAGTTGTAACAAATGACTTGTCCCCTACCTCTACGAGGTACTCCTCCACCTCCGGCTCATCTACGCCCCTGATATTCACCTCATGCTCCTCAAGCACCTTGGTCCGAAGGTTGGGTTTGTGTATGCACCTTATATGTAGACGTTCTATCCATCATTAACTCGTAACTAGATCAATTGCACTCACCATGACCCACTGATTGGCAGAAGTTGCAAAAGAGCTATTGTGGTCTGTGCACAAATTTCTACAGCAAATGATAATTGTTTTTTACATGTTTTCCAACTACCTGACAGTGAGCACACCATAGCGCAAGCCCTGTACATGGTCTTGTTGGATCTTCCAGCCTCAAAGGAATTGGTCCCCCTCATGCAACATAATTTTCAAAGATTGGATAGTGATCTATGTCATGCACCTCACTTTTTCACTTCAAGCACCAAACTTCTTCACACACCTCTAGCCTATTCGTTTTATCTTTCTTCGGAGTCTGCATCTCTAGGTAAAGGTTCTACAACTACGCATGAATCTATTGAACCCCTAGATTAACATCTTGTATGAGTGTCTCATGCAATCTCATCACAATTTCCAGGGCTTCCGTTTGGGTCCCAATCTTTTTTTGTGATATCACAACCTTGAGATGTGGTAGGAGTGAGGGAAAACACCATTCACGGTGTTTCCCATTTGTCAGATTCATGTTAGCTTCATGGATTGTACACTTCAATCTATGATCCATATAAAAGGGTGTCTCGTGAGGCTTCATCGTGATCTCTTTGAATCCCAAAATTGATTGCAATTCAAACTTAGGTCTACTGAATTATTTATTTAGTGCGGTTTGGATATATGCCAACATAGATATCATGTTATTAGTGTAGTACTTAATGTACCACGTTACCGTGTGCTCCTGCAAGACACTAACCAGTGTTGCTTTCTTCATTTTATCATCTGTGATACCCTTAGCTTCCCATATAGACTTTGCAACAAACCAAAGTTGGTCGGGATCCTCATTTTCCAAGCCTTTCAACACAGGTAGCTTTACTAAGTTCACCATACTGAACGGTGGCTTAGGTGGCGATGGTGTAGGGAAAGGTGTATGTGGCAGAGGTGAAGCTAGAGGTGGTGTGGGTGGATGGGTTATTCACGGGAACCTTGCTTTATCAATTGAACAAAACTCTATGGAGAAGCCTATGTTGCTTCCTCATGATAACTCAGGGGAGGTTCAATTAGCAGACTATATTCAAGGCATGCTTTCCCTCTATTTCTGAAGGTCTTTCCACTCCTGGTAGCCCCAAACGTCGATGTAGATGCATAACCCACTTTTCAAACAAAAGCATGTTAATCCAAGTAATTAAAGACTTTAAATACTTACCTCGTGGCTGCTTGAAGAAGTGGTTCTTTGCTTTGATATAACTAACCAAGGTATTGATCGCAAACTCTATCACACATCCTCCTATGATACGATTGAGCCAATGACCAACAACGCATGTGATCTTACCTTTAGAGGCTCCTAATGTCTACACTAACTCTGGTGTCTAGACTATTAGACTGTCAAGCCTCCATCTTCCTTGGTCGTCTGCCAATATTGCAATCCACTCGTATAACTCGATCGAGAAGGAACAAAAGAAGATGTCATGTATCTCTGTGTACAAATATCTATCCAACTAGTGTTCTTTCGTTAATCGCAGATTCATAGATATTTTTATCCAACTAGTTTTCGATCTCTTTCTTAGTTGGATTCCATTGACGCAACATCACACATCTCTTTATGTAGATCTTGGTCCTAACAAATTAACCATTTGTTGGCTTGATGGGCTCTGACCTAGGATCGGCATTAATTAGCCAAGAAAATTCGTACACTACTTTCCCTTTCGACATCAATCCATGGAGCATGGACTGAAGTATCACCCGAAGTAGTATCGGGGGATTAAAAATCCAAGTTTCCACGCCCTGAGATGGTAGTGATGTAGTTTTACACCCTAATGCTTCCTTCACACAGATGGATAAGCTCTTTAGGGCTTATCGATATACTTTTCTTATTCGGCTTGAAGACCTTCGTGAAGGTCTGCGATCGTCCTTCGCTTACCCTAGATAGGCAAGTTGGACACTTATGCACCTCTATAATTACTCTTACTATTGTATTTACCCAAATTAGCTTAAGTAGTGGATAAATTCCCCATGCATTACAATTATCTTTTCAAAAACAAATATTCTTACTTGAATTCATATAACAAAGTAAAACACATAGATTCACACATCAATACAATATTAAATCATAAACCTAGTATTCAACATAACATAATCGAATGCATTCATAATAGAAGTAAAATAGTTCATACATAAGTAATTCCAAAATAATTCTTTTTATTAATGTTCACATCTCCTTTACACACTATAACTACCTTGTTCACATAGCTACAAGGGTCTACGCCCTCACC